>MU004454.1:0-77264 GCA_010405375.1 Lophiostoma macrostomum CBS 122681
TAGTAAGCCTAGGTATAATAAAATAACCTATAAGTAAGCTACTACTCTAGATTTTAAATAGATTAGCCTATTATAATCTTTAATAACTATTTATATATATTGTATACTATAGTATATAGTATAGAGTTTAGTAGAGTCTTGGTAGAGTAGCTAGCTCGCCCGTATAGCTAGCTCGCCCGTAAGGTACGTTACTACTAATTATAACCTTTATACTAGTCTTACCTACCTAAAGTACTTATACTTTCTACTCTTACTATTAATAGTTACTATTCTATTAGCTATCTATCTATATTAATATAGTTCTTAAGCCTTTATAGTATAGAGTTAATTTATATATTTATAAAGAACTAGCTTATATTATTCTAGCCCTCTAAAGCTAGCTTCTAGGTATCTTACTTATTCTAATAAGGGAACTTTTTAATATACTACTTTAGTAGCTACTAATAGTTTTTAATAGGTATAAAATCTAAAGACCTATAGTAATTAGAATAGTACTCTAATCTATACCTCTTTTTCTAGCTATAAATAATATTTAATTTACTAGGTCTATAGCCTAAGTCTCTATCTTCTTCTAGTATAAATTTTAGTTTATTAAGCTAGAGCTTTATAATAGGCTCTAAAATCTAATTTATATAGCCCTACTAGATTATTTTACTATTACTATTAGAGAAGATTATTATATATAATAAAGATATATAGGTATCTTTAACTAAGTAAATAATAGATATAAGATTATAAGGCTTAGAAAAGGTATATTAACGTAGGACAACAATATATAGGGTAGAATTAGGTTATTAGGTTATATAATTAATAGATGCTAAGAATAGAATAGATCTATTAAGTAGATCTATTAAATAGCTCTATCTAGAAGAAATAGATCTATTAGAATCTAACTAGCTTCTAGATATAGGGAATAGAAGTATATAAGAATACTTCTTTCTAATAGTTCTAGCTCTTTATAGCTATTAATAAAATTATAGTCTAGCTCTTTTAGACTAAAGCCTTGCCTTATAAGTTACTTTACTATAATTTCTAACTTATTACTTAACCTTCTATAGTTAAGTTAAATCTTTAGTATTATTATTATATTTTTATATTTTTAACTAAATAATTATAGTTTAGAACCTTATAGACTAAGAGGGATTTAATACTAAACTTATTCTTGGTAGAGAATCCTCTTAGGTAAATCCTAATAGAGATCTTATAAAATATAAGTATAGATTTAAATTTCTATCTAATAGCTACCTATATATAGATTTTCTTTATCTTCTTTTTCTTTTTTATAGGCTTATTTTTATACTAGATATAGTTATTATAGTATTTTTTACTAGGCTTCTAAATAATATAGATCTTACTTTATAGGCCTAGAATAAAATAGACCTTATTAGAGAAATATACTATATACTAATTTTTAGGCTTTAGCTATAGCTAAAGTGTTACCTTACTCTACTTAATTTAATCTTTTACTAGCTTTTTTAATGCTTATTCTTTAGTATAGGTAATATATTATAATAGTCTAATAAGTCTATAAGCTTTTATACTATATAAGTAGAAATATTAAAGTAGTCTACTTTTTTTACTAGTAATTTCTATAAGAGCGCGTAGCTATTAATTCTATAGAACTAGATAACTCTATCTATTTTATATATATTAATAAAGAAGAAAAGAGGCTTTCTTCTATAGTACTTAAGCTCCTCTCTATAGCTATAGTATCTATTCTTACTAGCTTTAGAGATTATAGCCTAGCCTTACCTATAAGAAACTTTATAGTATTAGAAGATATTCTTCTTACTATAGAGTATTTTCTACGCCTCTATATATTTAATTATACCTCTAACTTTTACTTTTTTAGAAGTAGAATAAGTAGATCTATTATTCTAGTCAGCTATAATTAATTCTAATTATTTAATATTAACAGATTGTTATTGTATAGATGCGCGATTTTTTTGGTGTGCAGAGAATTTTGGCAGTCGCGTGGTACGGTGCAACCTGCTCAGGTAGATGTGATGTTTGAGTCGTGATGAAGCTTGGTCATCACTCTACCTGAGTCGAGGACCGAGACCTCCAAGGCGCTCCACGAGCTGCACCCCACACTTCAACACGTACTACTATCGCAACAAATGTGGAGTATACCCGTAGAGCCTCGACGCGATCATAAGATCTAACCTGCATGTTGAGATCAGCTATCTTGAACTTGCCGCGTAGAACCACGACCCGTCAGACCGTACTTCCTTAAGCTTGATCGCACCTCACTGATCTCTTCCAAGCTTAACTCCTCCACTCGAGGAAATGGAATGAAGGAATGTTGCACAAGAGCCATTCGTGTGTGTTCTCTCGGCTCACGGCTGCTTCATCCTCCGTAGATGGAAGCCACAACCCCTCCTTCCGCGCAACTAACCATTCATTCGGGGTTACCGGCTTTACTTACCCGAATTGCTATATCTGAACCCGGATACACCATGGGTCACTATCAGCACAGGTTGCTGCGCTTTGAAAACAACTAGGACGGAAAGTGCTGCTCGAGATACTATGGCTTCAATTGATATGTCGCTGAAGGGCAAGATCATCTTGATCACGGGGGGAGCATCCGGTACAATTCACCCAGCCCAGCAGTTCTTATAGAAGCTTGGTATCATATTAACAAGGTTTCCCAGGTATTGGACTCGCACTCACACAACAATGTCACAATCTTGGTGCACGAATACTCGTTGCGGACCTCCGTACAACATCTGACTTCGACAAATTCGCTTCTGGAAAAGACAACATTCTCTTCGTGCAATCCGACGTGACGCGATGGTCCGACTTCACCAAGATGTTTGACGCGTGTGAGCAAAAATGGAACGACGTGCCCGACTTCTACGGCATCTGCGCTGGCCTGTTCGAACCGCCTTTCTCCAATTTTTGGCAGGACACGGAAGAGGAGTCGTATAAGCAGGTGGAGGTCAACGTTAGCCATCCGATCAAGTTGACGCGGATGGCGATGAAGAAGAGCTTAGGACGGGGAAAGAGAGCTAGTGTTTGCATCATTGTAGGTTTTTGCTTTGCCAAAGCTGGTTGTACGTAATACTAACACATCAACAGGCGTCGATAGCAGGTATAGCAGGCAACATCGCCGCACCGCTCTACTGCGCCACAAAACACGCAGTCATCGGCTTCGTCAAATCGCTCAAAGACACTGAGCCTATCACTGGTGTC
Organism: Lophiostoma macrostomum CBS 122681; assembly: GCA_010405375.1. Taxonomy (NCBI): domain Eukaryota; kingdom Fungi; phylum Ascomycota; class Dothideomycetes; order Pleosporales; family Lophiostomataceae; genus Lophiostoma; species Lophiostoma macrostomum. The sequence goes on from MU004454.1 coordinate 3,196, forward strand.
AAGGTCACCTCCATCTGCCCCGGTCTCGTCAACACTCCTCTCTTCACAGCAGACAAGCAAAAGCAATTTTCCTTTGCTGAATCGAAGGCGTTGACGCCAGACGGCGTAGCGAGCCATATGATCGACTTGCTACAGAAGAGGGAATATTCATGTGGCACAATGATGCAGCTGAGCATGACCGGCCCGCAACTGATCCCCGAGTGGGGCATTCCGGCTCCGGTGGGTGAGGGCACGGGACAGGAGTTGGATATGCAAGTCATGATGAAAGCGATGGTCGCGCCAATTGAGGAGAAGTTGAACACGGAGCGGGGTTCTGCATCGAAACTGTAAACCTAAATTGCGTTACTATCCTAATCAACTCTAAAAAACTCGTTCTCCTCTTCCCAGTAGCATTAGAAATCTCGGCTGTGCTCCTGGACAATCTTCCCATCTTCAATAACGATATACTCCACACCAATCGTTACACTAATGCTATCCATATCGATCAGATTCTTCTCATCTGGTTGAATCACTTTCTGGTAGTACGGATCCAGAAATGCAGCTTCAAAGTCCTCGTACTTCTTTACCCAGAAATCTCCCATTCCATCGTACGCCATGGGTTTGCGGCCGGTCGCGTCGAACATCTTTTGGCCGAGCGCTTTGTGCTCGGATGTTGTGTGGTACTGTGGCGTGCGAGTCAGTCAACAGTTGGGCATGGGGAAAGGTTGATGAGGGTTTGGAAGCAGATGAGACGGGAATAGTACTTGGACATATTTGATAATACCATTTCTTTGCAACCAATCGGTGGCTAGTGGACCGTGCTCGTAAGCCCAGTATTTGTTGAACTCATCCTCAGTCGTGCCGACTTTGCGATTCACGAAGACGGTGACGCGAATTAGAGACTCTGTACTCATTTCTCTTGCCTTGGGTGTAGACTGACGAAATAAGATTTTGTGGACATTGATCTATGTCAGGGAAGGACAGATGTTATGATAATCATTTATAGTAGACCGAGGTAGTTAGGATGCGGACGACTTCAGGAGCATACACTTTGTCCCACGTACTCGAGCCGTGGGACCAAAGACAGCTGTTGCGTCTTCGTAGGTCTCGCTCCGGGTCGCTTACATCGAGATCGGAGGTTTAGGAGGACTAGGCTGACGAACTTCCGGAGTATCGTGGTGACTTGCAGGCGCGGGCCGCGTTTAGTTTGGTCGGGTTCGGGGGGCAACTGGTTGTCTTGTCGGTACAACTTTCACACTTGGCAAACGACCAAGGTCTGATAACTCGTTCTTTGATGGTTGGGCATGTTAAGACTGGGCTTAGGCATAAGATAAAGACAGGTACGATATTGAGCTACATATATTGCAGGGTATCTAGCAGAACCAGCCACCATCAATAGGCATAGCGTTACCGGTAATGTAGGACGAATTGCTCGATATCAAGAATTCGATAAGCGGCGGGACCTCCTTTTGATCTGCAGCTCTATTCAGTGCGAGAAACCCGGTGTCCATCTTAGTGCCTCGAATTTCTGCTGATTTCCTAAACATGGGTGTGTCGATAGGGCCTCTGATGTATGGTCAATGGATAACACTTCTGATGAGTACTGTATAAAAGGACTTACGGGCAGAAACAATTAACCCTGATGTTCCTCTCGCCCAATTCTTTGGCAGCTGCTCGCGTCAGACCTACTACAGCGTGTTTTGAGGCAACATATGCAGCGCTCTTCTTGGATCCCATAAGTCCTAATATGCTCGCAGCATTCACGATGGAGCCACCGTCATTAAAGTTTGGAATTTGTGCTCGCATGCAGTTCATGAGGCCTTTCGTGTTGACCCCAAAGATGAAGTCCCAATCGTCATCGTTGAGCTCCTCGATGCGAGCGATATTGTTCTGCCTGCCGATGACGCCCGCAAGGTTAGCAGCTCCGTCGAGCTTGCCAAACTTATCCACGGTCGCAGATATCCAATCCTCGACTGATTGCCGCTTGCTCACGTCGACAACACGAGACATGACTTGGGCCCCAGATTTTTGAAGCTCCTCTTCGATCTCTTTAAGCGCCTTCTCTTGGACATCAGCAAGTGATAGTTTGGCACCTTTGCTGGCGAAAAGACGAGCTGTTTCAAGGCCCATGCCCGAGGCGGCGCCCGTGATGACAATGACTTTATCCTGGATAGACATGATGAAGTGATTGATATGTTCGGAGAAAGAGATAGAGCAAAGATAGTGAGACGACGGTATGGAAATGAAGAGTGGACTGATGTGCCACCGTATCTGCTACCTACCTACCTTCTTCTATATGTTTTTCGCATGACAGCGAACGAGGAACCACTCTTCCCGCCTCATGGTCTCTGCTGACCGCCCATCAAAGCTCGAGCATCGGCACCCCAGCCGAGACTCCGAGCCTAGGAAGATAGTGAGGGGTTGTTTGTGGGTAGAAAGGAGAGGATGAAGTTCTCCGGGCTAGGTCGGAGCCGCCTAAACCCCGCTGGTTCCACTCGGATCGGAGGCTTGGCAGTGAAGCTCACCTCTCGAGACGCGTCGGAAGACTAACATCCTCACGACTCCGACTTCTGCGCGTCTGCCAGGCTTCGTATGATGGCAATCATATACCGTTCGAAGCCCATGCCGGGCTCTCGTCGCACTCTTCGAAGCCCTGTCTACTTTAAGAGTTGCCTACCCATCTACCCTCCCTAACGATCCTCTCCCTACGTGATGTCCTTCCTTTCCAACGTGGCATCCAGGATTGCCAACGGCAACATAGATGGCCACACAAACCATTCTAATGGCACCAAGCGGGCTGTTCGCATCGCAGGCGCGTCTGGTGGTTTCTCTGACCGCCAGCGCGCCATCAGCTCCCTTGCGAAACTAGACATCGATGTGATTGTCGGCGACTGGCTCTCTGAGTGTACGATGACCCTGCACGGCGCCCAGAAAATCGACAACGAGAAGCTCCGCTCCGAAGGCAAGCTCACCGAAGAACCCATCGGCCTTTTCGACCCCACCTTCATCGACAACCTATCGCCTGCTCTGCCCGACATCGCGCGAAAGGGCATAAAAGTGGCCGTCAACGCGGGAGCATGTGACACCCAATTACTTGCTCGCAACGTCGAGGACGAGGTGAAGCGGCAGGGGCTCGATCTCAAAGTCGCGTACGTGGAAGGAGACGAGGTCACCGATGTGGTCAAAAGGCTCATCAAACAGGGTGAGAAGTTCACAAGTTTGATGACGGGTGAAGACTTGAAGGATTGGGGCTACACACCGATATATGCGCAGTGCTATCTTGGAGGCGCAGGCATCGCTGAGGCGCTGAACAATGGTGCGGATATCGTCGTGTGTGGACGTGTCGCAGATGCTGCTCCGGCGGTGGGAGGTGAGAACATGTCGTTGCTGGCCCCATGGGACTAGTTCTAACAATCTTCATTAGCTGGTATGTGGTGGCATGGCTGGAATCGTGAGAAGGACTTCGACCAGATCGCAGGCAGCTTGATCTGCGGTCACCTCGTTGAATGCGCGGCATATGTCTGCGGCGGTTACTTCTCAGGCTTCAAGAGACTCATGGATGGATGCACCAATCTCGGATTCCCTATCGCCGAACTCTTCGCAGATGGCAGCTGCGCCTTCAACAAGGAACCCGACACAGGTGGAGAGGTCTCGGTGGGCACCGTCGCTTCACAATTGCTATATGAAATTCAAGGACCATTGTACTATGGTTCTGACGTGACAGCCAACATCGAAGGCATCGTCATGAAAGAAGAAGGCAAAGACCGTGTCAGAGTAACAGGCGTGAAAGGTCTTCCACCTCCTACGACGACAAAAGTTGGTATGACAGCATTCGGTGGCTATCAGGCCGAGTTCCATGTGTACATCTGCGGAATAGACCTCGAGGCCAAGGCTGAATGGATTGAGAAACAGATTCGTTACTCTGCAGGCGATGCTGTAAAGGAGCTGTCCTGCTTCAAGTTCAGTCTCAACGGTTACTGCCCGGACAATCCCAGAAATCAAGACGTCGCGACCTGCGACCTCAGAATCTTTGTACAGACGAAGAACAAGAAGCTGGTCGACAAGTCAACGCTCGATGTTCCGGGCTTCAATAGATGGTGCATGGATAATGGCCTACAGGGGTGTCCAGGATGGACCTTGGGGAACGACCAACGTCAGTCCGAGGGCAAAGTCTACTACGAGTACTACGTATCCCTGCTCCCGCAATCCGACGTGCAGCATCGCGTCGTATTACCTTGGCTTGACAGCAAGACGATTGACGTGCACCCGCCATCAGAGATGCAAGAGTATCCGCGTGACCAGCCTAGCTACGAAACCGCGAGTCCAGTCGATGTTACGCAATATGGACCCACAACAAGAGGTCCAATGGGCTGGGTTGTCGGCGGTAGGTCGGGTGACAAGGCCTCGGACGCCAATGTGGGCTTCTATGTTCGCCATGATGATGAGTGGGACTGGCTTCGCTCGCTTCTTACAATTGACAAGATCAAGTCCTTGCTTGACGAGGAGTACAAAGGAGGCAAGATTGAGCGTTTTGAAATCCCTGGCATTAGAGCAGTCCACTTCCTGTTGAGGGACCATCTTGACCGCGGTTTCAACTCGACTAGCACGTACGACACACTAGGCAAGAACGTGTGTGAGTACCTACGAAGTAAGTGGATCGACATTCCGAACAAATTCTTGCATAGGGGTAGATTCTGAGCGTTCCCGCAATTCGCAATTGTACTCCGCGGAATGGTACGCTATAAGGTTGTTCCAACATCTTCCAGCTAGAGTCCAGTCCACTATGGCATATGGCGAGAATTTCTTTTACCATCTTCTCTGCAACGTCTGGCGCACCGTCCCCTCTAGAACTAAGGTGGTCTTGCCTCAAGCCTTCGTTCCGCTTAACCTTTTCCCACTCCAAATCCGGGGCCCCGCCCCGCTAGACGGTAGTGCCGATCTTGTCACGCTAGTGGGCGCGTATAACGAAGCCTATCCTTCAGAGATATCGACTGCCTCTTCATAGTCCGACCCGCTCTAGAACCTCTAGCATAACCCCTAGGTAGCATTCACAATCATGAGCTCGCCAATGGACACAGAGTTCTCGGCAAGACGGAGACGTCGCGCCTCTATGGCTTGCCTTTCTTGCCGAAAGAGCCGCATCAGGGTACGTACAGGGGAACATCAGCCCTAAAGATGAGCTGACACTTTTCGTAAAGTGCAAGGTGGAGTCTGGACAGGACAGCTGCAGTCAATGTCGACAATCAGGAACAGACTGCAACTTTGACTCAAGGGATGGACGAAAGAAGTAAGCACCATGTCTCTGTGGCACTCTAATCACTAAGCAACAATAGCCGTGCCAATTCTAAAGCCGTGGCGAATGAGCTTAGCAAGCGCATCCAGCACTTAGAAAGTTTACTCAAAAAAAGCGGTCAAGGACACGCATTACCGGAACCCACTCATCAGCCCCTTGCGCTTTCGCCAAATGCACAGCAAGAGCTGGAACACCATCATCAACCCATGGAGGAGGACTCGGAATCTCAAACAACACCTTTGTATGACGACGAGCCACCACCCTACCGCGCAGGATCGCCACCAGTGGCAGTAGCTCCACCGGTTGATGTCACTATCCAAAGTAAAGCCATCCTGGGAAAGTTGGCACCACAGCCTGTCAAATTCGACATGGCGTCAGGTCGAGTCCGCTTCTTCGGTCCGACCACAAACATGCACATCCTCACACGCACAAACTCGGACCCCTCCAAGACTCCCGAAACATTCTGGCCCATATCTACGCTGGTTCGTGATCTAACGCCTGATACCCATGATTACTTGATTGATCTTTTCTTCGATTGCCATAACTCTGCCTTGCACATCGTCCACAAATGGGCTTTCTTCGACGATCTGCGCACCGGAGGGACGCAATTTTACAGTAACTTTCTGCACATGGCTATGCTTGCCGAAGGGTATAGATATACGGACAAGAATCGGGCTGACATCAAGAAACTGGCATGTCCTGGCTCAGACTCCTCAGTATTTCACACGAAAGCGAAGAAGATGGCTGAGTTAGAACTTGTCAAACCTGGAGGCGTACCTTCGATTCAAGCTTTCTTCTTACTAGGAGACTTGGAGGTGGGCATCGGAAGAGACGATACCGGATGGATGTTCGCCGGCATGTCTTTCAGGTTATTATTTGACGTTGGGCTTCATGTGGATCCGCTGGAGTTAAGATTGACGGAGAGGGAGGTGCAGATTAGGCATATGGTACTGTGGGCTTGTATCATGAACGATGTGTAAGTTCGATTGGTGGAGCTCGCAGTTGCAACCTGCTGATCTTGAAAGGTATTGGTCGCTCTATCTCGGCCGTCCAACAATGCTGAAAGCATCAGACATAGCGCCAGCATGCCTCAATAAGGATTTCGATCGTCTAATCGAATCGCAAACTCGTACCTATGCTTACGAAAAGACAATCGAAACCCGCGTCTACGAAGCTTTGTTGCAGCTTATGGATCTACTGGAGCCACTATGCGAAACGCGCGACCTCAGGAAGAATCTAAATGCCAGCGACGCGTACCTTAAGATTGCGACAATGGATCGTCGACTGAACAACTGGTATAGCGAGCTACCAGAACGTCTTAGGTGGCAAGAAGACAATATCAAAACGGCACCATCGACACTTTACCTGTTACAGTATGTACAGCATTCAGCGTTCTCTTCTAAACCGCGTGTTTAATATGATCTAGCACCCAATATCACACAGCCCTGATCCTGCTTCACCGCACATTTCCGGCTCAAGCCACACCAATCTCTTCTTCCCGGCATTCAGGATCCACACACTTCTCAGTCCTCTCCCGGAACGTCTGCGTCTCCAATGCCGTCCAAGTCGCAGAAATCATGTCTCGATACCGAAAGCGCTTCCCTATACAGCGCGTCTTCGTCACTGGGCTCCAGCACATTGGAACAGCCGCGACAGCTCTTATGGCCGAGATCAGTATGCTACAGCCTAACACCGGTGTCGACGGAGAAAGAGACAAGGCTGAAAGAAGTAGACTTTTGGAGCATTTGAGCGAGTTGAGAGACGTGATGCAAGAGATGAGCGACATGTATCAGCCTGCCAAGCTCATGGCCAATGTGGTAGGCCACTTCATTCGGGATTCTGCAGAAGGGCCAACGAAAGGAGATGCGGTGAATCCGGGCTCGCATGCTGCTGATATGAGCGCTGGTTCTTCTTCGAAACAACCGATTGTAGTTCCGTCTACAGCGCATGGGACCAGAGCGAGCACACTCGCTCCTCCGGACTTCACCACCTCGGCCAATATCTCTTCCTCACTCGCCATCCCCCCATCTTCGTCATCCTCACACCTCCAGTCCCATACTCAATCGCTTATTCGAGGCACAGCGACACCCTCCCGCGCTACACCTTCTCGTGGTACACTAACACCAGTCTTCGGTAACCCGTCGTACGATCCGTCCGCTGGTGTAGGGCTACCGTTCCTCCCGAGCAGCTGGTTTGAGGAGATGAATTGGGAAGAGGATACCGAGTTTCTGAATTTGATGGGGCTGAAGGATCTGCAGAATGCGGGGTTAGCGAGTGGAGCAGGGGAGTTTGGAGTTGGATCTGTAGGGGGTTTGGAGGATTTGGATGGTGTTGGGGCAGGAGGCGGTGCCGGTGGGGGGTTGTATGATGGATGAGAATGAGATAAAAATGATGATCGAGAGGAAGTAGGAGAGGAAGAGGAAGTAGGAGAGGAAGAGGAAGTAGGAGAGGGAGAGGGAGAGGATCAAAAGTTTCAATACCCGTAATGCTGTGGTATAGTTGTCAACACCTTTCTCTCGTTATAATTTGACTACGCTGACTAGTTGGAGCAGCTTTCATGAAATCAGCGGCGATTGCTGTTTGTCGTGGCTTCAAAGTCAAACCTCAGCTTTCGCAAACTTTTCAGCTCGAGAACAATGTGTCAATATAAATACCCCAACTCCGTATTGGGACGCAAGGCTCTTGCGAAATCACCTGGATATCGACATAACAGCTTTGTTTCAAACTTAAGGAGCTGAATAGGGTCGGGGGCGTGAGATTCACTAGAGGGTGTTCTTCGCTATGATCCTTGGTACAAGCTTCGATGGAGGCGCCGAGGCTTGCATTTACGGCGGTTGAGCTGCGGCACTGTATGGCCCTGCCGTTCTTCACGATTAGGTGCCACCCGACATCCCTAGCCGATCGTATATAAACACATACTTTCTTTGCCTTGGGTATACTATAACGCCTGAACTGCACAACTACAATCAAGAAACCGGAGCGGACCTACTCTAGCTTTACTTCTTCAAGCAAGATGGGGGACTACTACGACGAGTATTCAGACCACGATGAGTACTACTCGGACGAAAGTGACGACGACAACAATTACGATGAAGATCAATATAATAGCCACGAAACCCGTCGATACCGTCTAGCGCGACGACGTGGGCGAAGTCTCAAGATTCCGACCTGGCTTGATGACTTCCTCCCAACCAACATGCAAATCACCATGAAGAATCCACTCTTCAAGATCGTACAGAAGTGGTTTCATGTCCGCTCAGGATTCGATGTTGCTCGACTGGTATGGGCTATCACCCTTCTGATACCTGTCAAAAAGTACTCCAATGAGGGCATCGACTGGCTTCGCAAAAACGGAACGAATTCCGTGAAGATCCCCCTGGACGATTCGTTGGCTACCAATCTTCAAGCCTGTGTCAAGAGACAGCCCACGAATTCTCTGTTCTCATGGATGCCTTCATTCAAGAAGCTCGAGTGGACGGAGCTTGGCTGGAATAACAGGCGTCGGAACAACGCGGACGAGGATGCGAAGGAGCTCGTGGCCGCAGGTAGCTACTCGATCTTCTTCTATCAGGGCATTCCGTTTCTCCTACGTCTTCCCAAGAGCAACAATGAGCGCGAACTTACTCTCCACTGCCTCTGGGGTAGTTCGGGGCCGATCGCAAAGTTGCTAGAACACGTCCGCCAGGTCTCTGAGAAAAAGGACAAGTCTCTGTACATCAGACACATATACGCACATGAATATAGGAACATCTATGCGAAGAAGCGTTCCATTCACACGATCGACCTGGAACCTCGTATCAAACACGACATTGTGACTGATCTCCAGAACTACTTCGACAAGACTGCGGAGAGGTACTACAATGACTGCGGAACACCTTATCGAAGAGGTTACATGTTCTACGGTAAGTCGAGCCACAGTCCAGTATGATTGTGGAAGCAGTGCTAACAAGTCAAGCAGGTCCGCCGGGTACCGGCAAGACATCAATCTCGCAGGCGATCGCTAGTGAATGGGACCTAGGTCTATATGTTTTCTATCTCGGCGACATGACCGATTCACAGTTGCAGGAAAAGTTTCAGAACTTACCTCACCACTGCGTTGTTCTCTTCGAGGATATCGACAATGCCGGAATCATTCGAGAGAGTACACTGCCTTCTATTAATCTTTCGAAACTGAGGGAGTCCAACGCGAGCGATGACACTGACTATCCCGATGGCTTTACGATGCCCAACGGTAGAGCATACTTTCCAGCCGACAACGAAGCTCAAATACGTATACCAAGGAAGACGAAGGTAACCTTGAGCGGACTTCTCAACGCTATTGACGGACCCGGGTCGAAAGAGGGTCGTCTAGTCATCATGACTACCAATGCACCAGATGCTTTGGATAAGGCGCTCTATCGCAGGGGTCGCATCGACCGAAAGTTTGTGTTAGGCTACAGCACCAAGCGGTCTGCATCGATAACGTTCATGCGCATCTTTGGAAGAGACCCCCTCAACACCATTCCTGAGAAGCGGCTCACGAACATGAGCAAGCGCTTCGGCAACCAAGTTCCCCTGGATGTCTTCACTCCCTCGGACATTCAAGAGTTTTGCCTAGGCTATCGTGGGCGCCCACAAGAAGCAATCAACGAGTTCGGGAGCTTCGTGCAAGATCGGCTGAGCGGGAAACACGATTTCGAGTACGACATCACTCGCGCTCAACACAAGGCGATAATGTCAGACAAGAGGTCAGGCTCTATCGAAGACGATATGCTGTCCGAAGAAGAGGAGGATGAGGACGAGATCGATGTGGTAACGCAAGAGGTCAAACAAACGGGAACCAACAGTAGCTTGACCTCAAGCGGCCAGATGACGCCTTCATCCGAGGAGTTTCGACTGTTCAATACCGAGCACGAATTGGAAGAACTCGTTTCCGGGACTCTGCCTGGCTCCACCAAAAGACCAGTCAAGCAAACCGGTTGGACGATGAACCCGATGCCCTTCCTAGGATCTTTGTTCAAGCGCGCTCCCACAAAGCCCGATCCTGTGAGCGTGTCGGATCTGATCTTGCCAGCTCTGGCAATGAATTGTGGAGTTCAGATCTCTCCATACGCACAACGAGCATTGCTACCAGGTGCGAATACATCCTCCAACAGTACGATCGATAGCAGCGCAGACAGTGGCTCGGCTTCTCCGAAGAACCATTCTCCAGAGCAGCAAACTCCCACGGAGGCCCACGTGTCAGGCGCCACAGAAGGTACGTGCTTTGACTCATCAAGCGAGAGCGACTTCTTCCACTCACCGTTGTCTTCAGCAACGAATCTCGATCAGACGTTCCAGAACTTTCGCCGTCCGAGCCATGAGGATGTCGCAGGACAGCGGAATATATACCCATTCCACGGTGCTGTACCAGATATGGACAAAGTGAAGCCCTGGGAAGAGCCCTTACGGGATGAGCATACGGTGTTGCTACGTACTGTTCCTCCGTTGTCTCTAGACGATCCAGAGGTACTCCACCTGAAGCACGGTAAAGAGGAGGAGGACCTCTTGGAAGGATAAGACCACAACAGAATAGAGATGGAGAGTATCTTCTAAAGTTATTCCCGTTGTGTGCACGGTAGCATCAGCCAGCTTGTCCCGGATCGATATGATGATATACGTGATTCACTTGATCCAAATAGTGGGCATATCTAGAAGTGGAAATCTGCCTGTACATGTAAAACACGCCTATCCGATAACTGCGCACGACACGGTCTAGAATTCTTTGTTCACATGACACTCTCAATCACTTGACGCTGACCGCATCAGGATTCTTCGAGCGTCATTGTGTATTCGGCTGTCAACGATGCAGACCAATATACATTGTCCATTTACAATGAAAGAGCGGAGACTATATAAATTTATTCTCTCTCTTCGCCAGGAGATCAGATTGACAAGTGCGTTGAACATATCGGCCAGATACGCCAGGTAGTCTCTGAATTACTTCTAGATACTCTTCATCGGCTGGTCCGTTGTTGAACAGAAACATTCCTATTGTCACCATGAGGGATCGCTATCAGGATGACGAAGAGTCTGGTTCGGAAAGCGATGACTACGAACAGTACGAACAGTACAAACAGTACAAACAGTACAAACAGGACAAACAGGAGAAGAGGCAATCCAAGAAGAATGGCAACGACACCAAGACCTCGAATTGGCTTGACGCAGTCCCCACGAATGACCAGATTGTGGCATTGACAGAGTCTAAGCTATTCATTGGTGTTCGCGAGTGGCTTCTACGTTCGGGGTCTTTCGACTTGACCACGGCCATCTGGGTAGTCAGCATGCTCGTGTTAGCTAAGAGCTACGGGAGTTCGACTCTTAGTGGCATTAAGAATTATGGTACAAATGCCGTACACCCCAAACCAAGCAGCGAGCTAGCTACAAAGCTTTGTGACTGGGTCGCAGAGCACGGACAAGCTAAAAATAGCTTTTCGTCGTGGTGCAAGCTACCGACCTTCCAGCAGGTCGAAGTCACTGAAATTGCCGAGCAACGCTTTGGTTGTGTTGTTGAAGAGCAGTGGGGTCCCAATGACAGAACACAGCCAGAAAAGCGAAAGCTAGGTCTTCAAGCCTCCAATGGCAAGTCGGTCTTCTTCTTTGGGGGAAAGTTGTTCATGCTGGAACGATCGGGTCATGTCGTCGACGGGTGTCATACCAGCTACAACAGTAAGCGCGAGGACGAGAAAATTACTCTCCGATGCTTTTGGGGCAATACCAAGCCGCTTTCCAACCTTCTACGCCATGTGGAGCAGCATAGCAAGCAGCAGAGTGCTAAATTGCTTATCAAGCGTGTAGAAAGAATCCGCACTCAAACCCTCGCTTGCCGTAAGCGGCCATTCTCGACTATCGACCTGGAACCACGCGTTGGTTTTGCGATGCTGTCGGATCTGTAGCAATACTTCAGCGAAGGATCTGAGAAATTCTACTCATCCTCAGGCCTCCCATATAGGAGATCTTGGCTCATATACGGACCACCTGGTTTGGGCAAGAGCTCTCTGACACAAGCCATCGCTTCAGAATTCGAGTTAATTAGACCTCTACCACCTCATTCTGAATGATATGACAGATACGGATCTGTTCGAGTCGTTCGACAATCTTCCCACCAAGTGTGTCGTTGTTATAGAGGATATTGATGCGTACAATATCTTGCGCGAGGGATCATCAGAGAAGGAAAAGATCCGTCGGGAGCTGGAAGAGGCTCAGAAAGTATTGGAGAAGAAGAAAACTGTTAGTAGCACCAAGAAGTCAACTCCCGCAGCCCCAGCCATGCGAGAAGCCAGCCATCGGGGGCGCGGAGGTGGATCTGGCCGTTCAGAGTATGATCGACAATTTCCCCCCCTGTCTGGTGTCGTCGAGCCCGAATTCTTGGACGATGAGGAGTCCATCGAAAGCTTGAGCGATTTGGAATCAGAGATTGAAAACGCCCAAGAAATTGTCACTCGACTAGCGGGCCGCCTCAATGCCCTTCACAAACAAGAAAAAACCCGCATTACCCTGAGTGGACTTCTGAACGCCATTGATGGGCCTGGCGCAAAAGAGGGTCGATTTCTTATCCTGACAACCAACGCTATTAAGTCACTGGATGGAGCTTTGAGGCGTCATGGTCGTTGTGACAAGACATGGTATATGGGTCGGTCATCTCCCGCTATGGCAGCAATAACATTCCGGCGTTTGTTTGGACAAGATCCTAACCGAACTCACAGTCTCACCGATATACATCGTTTGAGCATTGACTTTGGGAAACAGGTTGCACCTGACACTTTTGCGCCTTGCGAAATACAGGAATATTGTGTGTCGCACCGCGGACAGCCTGAGGAAGCTGTTGCAGACTGGCAACGCTATGTTCAGATAAAAGCATCGGGCGAAGACGACGTACAATACGACATCAACGATGAGCTACAAGTCGAACCTGATTATCTCGCTAGCGCACCAGAGGATTGGGACAAAGCACTCGATGGATACGATATGTATATGAAGGGTTTACAGAAGATGACGGAGCGTAGCGCTGAGAAGACGATCACCTCTCCCCTGCAAAAACTTCGTTCCGATTCCGAGGATTCCCTCCCCCATGGCGAATCTCTCTGGGGACGGAATGATTCTGAGGAAACTGTTCTCGAAGCATGTTGCAGTAAGCTGAGCTCACTCTTCTCTCGCTCAACGGGCCCGAAACCGACACAAAGGACCGAAGAGCCTAGCGAGGCGATCAAGCTGTGGAGCGGCATGGTATGGCCATCGGATTCCGTATCCGAAAGCGGCAACGTACGTAAACCTAGTGCTGACTCGGCGATCAGTATGACCACTGTGCACCCCGTGCAGAACTCTACGGATAATGGAATTAGCGATTTTCAATCCGCGGATTTCACTGCTGTCTGCACAGATTCCACCGCTACAGTCTCCTGCTCATCGGCAGTGACATCAAAATTGGAGTCGTACCGTGCGGAGGATCATGGAGTGACAGCGTTTTGGTAGTAGTCAAGCAACCCCCTCTACTCAAGATTGTGGACTGTTTGTAATGAATAATTAAAGTTAATCAACATTTTGACACTTTTATGTGAACGTTTCGCGGCGAGAATCTGGCTGGTGCATGAGTTTGCTATGGATCAATGATGGTGCTGTCTAAGGAGGTGAGGCTCAATCGGAAACAGACTATATTATCCTTAGTATAGTCTGAAGTCTGGTTCTCATCATCCTACCTGTTTCTTTTGCATTGTAAGTACACAATGGTAGATCTTACACAAAGTACTCTACTTGCAGTTTGGTAGCCAACGCTATATATTTCAAGTACGTATCCTTCCACAATCCTTGTAATCATTCAAAGTACAGAGCACACAATGTCATCTCAATTCGAGAGTGACCAAGATTGCGGTCCAAAGCCACGTCGCTCAACACTTGTTCCCCAACCAAACGGCACAATGGTACGTCTTCAACCTTTGGACGCTATTTTACATGGTGTTTTGACATTTAATTTCGCACGAGCTACTTCTTACTTGTTCGGAACCAAGGAATCTGTTGCAGCTGTTCAGATTGTTGAGGAAGTCAGAATGAAGCGCATAAAACAACAACTTTTCCTAGACCGAGATTCTTCTCCTCGCCCTGACCCGCAGGGACCGACTTTAGGTCCGGAACCTGAATCCGACACTGAGCCTCGAGATTTGCGACCGAAACCGGCGCCGAGTCGGACTTGTTCGCTTGAGTCACAAAATGAAGGTGTTGGAGGGCAGATTTTCTACACCCCCTTCTCATCTCCTTCAAGTCGCATAAGCCATCAACTGCATCACGTACCCAGTAATGGAAATGCGAGGGAGAGACTATCTGTCACCAGCGTCGGGAAAGAGGATGAAGACCCAGATTACAACCCTCAGCTTTCTGAGTGTCCTGAACCTGTACCACTTGATGGCGATCTGGATTTGATTTCCGTGGAACCACCCAAGCTTCCCGAGCTAGATTTTCAGACTGAGAATGATGAGCCATGGGAGACATCAGATCTGCTTGCTTCTGTGATGGCGGTCTACGTCGGGGCAATAGTGAGTGAAGATGATAATTAATGCAGGCTAGACAAACAGGGGTGCAGAGATAATCTCGATTAATCCTCCAATCTCATTGGTGCATCTCCAGGGGGCTTTTGCCAATGACTGAGCGGTGTTCTTATCTCAAAGTCCGATCTATAGAGCTCAGACCGCTGCGATTTCGTTTCTTTAGACTTCACAATATCCATCATATCATATTTTGTATTTAGCTACGCAAATACCTACGTGCCGATTAGAAATATCGAGTTTTGCGACAATGTAACCCATCCTCACAATCTCCTCTGTTCAGTGATGTATTGCTATCGCGGATCCAACTATCTCTGCACTAGCAGTAATAGCAGATAGAGTGATAAACATAACATAAATCGGCTATTCACTGTGCTGAAAGGTGCGCGCCCGTTCCTTATTCAACACGTCGTGGTCTAAATGGTACCTAATACGCAGAAAATTCAGCTGGATAAATGAATAACAATTCTGTCAATGATGTTTTATCTATATAGATGTAATTTTGCTCCGAAACTTGGGAACGAACGTGTTCATGACAAGAGGGCTGCAACGATTGCAGCTCTGGGTTTGAACTATTCCCACGATGTTGCTCGCAGCTCGGCTTCCTTACTTGAACGCCATAAGTCGAGGCCCCTGCTCGTGGCCTCCTTCTAGAATTGATATAAAGTCCCCAGGGGGCCTTACTACGCAAACCTGGATGAGGATCGGTCAATGTTGTTGACAGCTGTTTTTGGAAAGACCATTGGAGAAATACGCGCCCTCGGAGTAGTTGGGCATTGCCACTCCTCTTCAAGTATGTGAAGACAAATCCGTTCCTAGCCTATTGGCAAACAGCCAGAACAAAGCTTCGGCTGTACACTGTGCCGTACCACGTGGGCATCTTCCCGGTCGACAGGAGAGTGTCCGGAAATAAATGAACGGCGAGGCTGAACAAGCGCACGCCACATTGGCCTCGATTTCGTCTCGCTAAACAACTCGACTCTAACGATGTGCAGCACTCATATCTGATTGGAACAGGGCCAGTAGTCAGGGGTAGAAAGGTCACTGATCTAGACGGGCCGAAGCGACGGAGCCCCCGCTGGTGCGCTCGATTAGCACAAGCGATCTGCGCCAAAGACAATCTTGGTTAGCACCTGCCACTCATTCACAGCTGGTGGTCATGAACATCATGTTTAGTGTGTCAAGATAGATCGTAGGCGCCGGACCACATCTGCATATATATTCCTAGTCCTTCATCGGCTGTTGGCATCTTGTCGAGCTGCTCAAGACCAACTTCGAGCTGCAGACCTGTCACTCGCTTACTATTTGATCGTATTTACATACTCTTAATTCTTAATTAATATTCTCTGACATGTATTTCCAATCCTTCTGGCCCCTGCTGGCTCTGCCGCTCACTCAAGCCCTCACTGTCAGCACAAGTGCGCGGTGCGGAGCAGCCTTTGGGCTTACGTGCAAGGGAAGTAAATTCGGGAACTGTTGTTCGTCGCAAAACTACTGCGGGTCCACTTCAGCATACTGTGGAACTGGTTGTCAAAGTGGATACGGTGACTGCACTGGAAGCTCTTCTCCTTCTGCAAGCCCGGTGGCGACGGCAAAGGTTTCCGCAGACGGTTCGTGTGGCGGCACCAAGGGATACACCTGCAAAGGATCCACATTCGGTGACTGCTGTAGGCAAGTGGACTGTAGAATATTGGATGTTCATATACTGACCTCCTGCAAGTCAGCATGGATACTGTGGCAAAACAACCGACTATTGTGGGACTGGCTGCAACTCTTTATTCGGGACCTGCACCAATGCTGTCTCCTCTCGTTCCGCTAGCACATTGTCCACCTCGGTTCGATCATCATCCAGCTCGACTCGGTCCTTTTCCGCTCCCGCAGCGTCTTCAACAAACAAAGTTTCGAACAATGCTCGATGCGGCAATTCTTATGGTGCTACGGGTGGTCTGACTTGCCGTGGTTCTCAATACGGAGATTGCTGCTCTCAATTTTCCTACTGGTAGGTTGAACGAATCCTGCATTGGCCTTTCGCTAATTGCGTGTAGCGGAAGTACGAGTGCCTACTGTGGAACTGGATGCCAGGCCGGATTCGGGAACTGCAATACAGTCTCGTCGTCCTCTTCGTTACGCCCATCGGTCAGCTCGTCATCATCATCATCCTCTTCCTCCTCCTCCTCCTCCTCAAGCTCGAGCCGTATCGCTTCGACCAGCTCCTCGTCAAGCTCCAGCGTTGTTGCTTCGACCAGCTCCTCCTCGAGTTCCACTACATCGTCCAACTTGAGCACCCCATCCCCGTCCAGCTCGACTTCTGAAACCTCAGTGTCCTCGAGCACCTCTACCGAAGTCACGTCATCTTCGAGCACTTCTACTGAAGTCTCGTCAACATCGAGTGAGATCTCATCCACTTCAACGGAAATCTCATCCAAGTCCACAGAGCTGTCCTCGACATCGACGGAGCTTCCCTCAACAACGTCGGAAACTCCGACCCCAACAACTTCAACCTCTACCGAAACACCCACACCTACCCCAACGAGTATCTGTGGCATTGAGGGCATTGATAACGTCAATCTCCAGGTCTTCAACCAGAAGACCTACGTCTCGGTTGCAGACTGCGCAAGTTTCTGCCTTCAGAATGCTGCAAATTGCGGCGACTTCATCATTTACAGCGGCGTGTGCTACCTGGCCAGACTCCACATTACGTCGGATAATGTGACTCCCATGTCCGGCACTGGACTTTTCTATTACGACTCAAGCTGCGCCAGTGCTCTTGCTGCTCCGCCGGGGTAGACTAAAAGTCTTCAAATATTTGGTTGAGCAGGAGTAAAATACTGGGGTGCGATATTTTGCCATCATGGGTTTATAGCTTATTATGTATATTATACGGTGACTAAAAGCACAAGGGAACTTACGAGCACGGATCATCATACTTTGCGCGAAGAAAATTAATGCTAGTTATAGGCGGAAATGACTCTACGAGGAGAATGAACACGAGGTCCTAGAGGATATACATTAAACGCTACGAACTCCCTTCAGCTGATGATTAATCACATTCGTCGTACCACTTCATGTCCTGTTGACTCCTTCTGCTGCAGGACTGTACAAACCCGTCGTTGTAGTGCCTAGGCCAATTACGTCAAGTGGATAAGAAGACTTCAGAATGTCGCAATGGGGCACCTTGAATGTTTATCTGTGTTCTATGCATTGGCACAATTGAATTGAGCGAGAGTATGTCGAGCCAAAAGTGCTCTAGCTTCAAAAACACCATTTCACGAAAGTGAAATAGGTAGCTTTGTGCAACCAATTCACATCTTTTCCACCATCACTGACTTTGTTGCTCCTCCACTTCCACAGCCCTTGATCCCAGTCTTCGCTTTCTTCTTTCTCCCAACAACGTCCAGTCTCGACTTAGATCTCTCTGCATTTGACACTGCGCACCCCCGCCCCTCCCGGTGCCGCCGTGCACGCATTCTGATTGGTCGTGGAAAGCGCATTGCCCTTGCAGTCCTTGTCCCCAAACACGAACATCGTGCATTTGTTGTCGCTCTGGTACTGAACCTGAGCGGACTCGAAGTTGTAGCAGTTGTCTTTCTTCCAATTGTGGATACCGCCGCCGGCGCAGCCGGAGAGGAGCCAGGCTGACGATGTAGAGATGAAGAGGAGTGGCACGGTGAGGGTGTGGAGCTTCATGTTGCTGTTTCAATAAGAAGTATGTGAATGAGGTTGGTGTTTAGCGTTCCCAGTGAAATGTTTGAAGAAAGAGAAAGCCCCGAATGTGAAGCGCAAGGTGATAACAGTGCTTGAGAATGTTGGTGAGATACTCGTGGAATGGGCAAGATACCCGCCTTTTATGCTCATAACGTTCGAGTCTCGTGCCTCTGTTCGAGCTTAAATGGGTTGCTCTCCCCATATTTTCGACACCGAGTTCACTCCGATCGGACAACAAAAAAGCGGTCAGGAAGGCATACGCGTGAGAAGAAGGCTCTTGAGAAGTCGCACATGTTGCCCTGCGTACGACGCTCGTGATACTTTCTGCCGTAACAGTAGTCTTCGGGGATTGGTTGGGTACAACCGACACCAACCCTTCTTAGACACAGACCGAGGGAAGGGTATGACATGATGTTTGCCTGCAAGCGAGGTTCTGTGTTAGTTCACCCCTTTTTATATGAACCATTGATGGCTTTCCCGTGATGGAGACGCTGTTGGTGGTGATTGGGCGAGGGACTAAGTTGCAGATGCACAAGGATGACATCTCGCGATGCATACTCAAATCAGGAGACCACGAGGGGCCACAGCCATGCTTGGTGCAGTGTCCCTTGCATGCAAGCATGCGGTGCTGGGTGGGTCAGTATCATGAGATATGTCATCTGGAATGCATCCTCCCGAGCCCTCGTATGGGAGTAACAACGCGGATTGACACTGATCATCCAACCCAGGAATGGTCGAAAAGAAGCTGGATGTAGCGCTCCCGAGTTAAAGCACCAGAGATCAAGTGGGCGTAGAGACACCAGTCCACAAAAGCCATCTTGATTCCGTAGCTCCCGTATGAGCCGCCGCTCGACCACGGTTCGTTTTCTTGAAGTCAGCCATCTGATGAGCGATGGCCAGTCGGGAACGTTGAGAATCGCAAGTAGTGCAACGGAAACAGGAATATTCTTCGATGAGAAATGGTCAGTGCCAGTACTCGAGGCAGGGACCTCCATCGAGACCAGATATACAGAGCTAGAAGAGTAAGAACTCGTCCTGCTTCGGGGACGGCCGTGTGATCGTCGACACCGGCCTCGTCGGACGCAGCCCAAGATCTGAGCCGTGCTTGATCAGTCATCATGCCGCTGCGACAGCGTTGGAGGAGTATCAAGTTAGTAAGGTGTATCATTTGTTAGTCGACCATTAGCCGTCTTATGAGAGCATTACATCTGATATGAAACATAGAGAGTGACGTCAACTTTTGTGTTGAATTGCAAGGAAAACCTGCACTGGTTTGATTTCGAGGTTGCGACAGAGGTTGAGTATCTGCCTCCAGTCTAGTGAAAAGGAAACAGGCTAAGCTGGTATTCGCGTATCGAGCATGAACTTAAATGTTACACAACAAAGAGAACCCTTTCGAACGACATGTCTCGTGAATCATAATGTCGGTTGACCGGCAATGTTGCTGTTCGCAGATCCTGGAGTGTGGAAGCTGATTGCAAGATACTCTTTAGGAGGCTAGGATAATCCCAGCCGAGACCAGACGCCGCAAGTCCAGTGAGGCTGGCCTGGTCTTCTCGTCCAGGTCGTCCCGGGCCAGTCATGTTCCATCGGTCAGTTAGCTCACTATAAAGTAAATAACGCAGAACTAGATGCTTACGGGCTTCATGTTCACATCAAAGAGGGCGAATTCACGACCTGGTTCATTGTCAAGTCGCCGTGCGTCGATGCGTATTGGAGCTTTGCATTGAAGCAACTTAGCAGCAGCCGAACATTCCTGAGCAAGCTTTTCATACGCAGGATCGCTATCGTGCTCCGACCTCTCCACCACGCGTGAATTCTTGGTGACTGCCACCACGCCGTTATAGGGCGCAACGCCATCTGCGTGATTGAATCTGGCGACAATCGGCATTGCCCAGTAATCTGGTCGCGAAGGCGATGGAGGCATGACAGTGACAGTTGCTTCCGTACCTTGTAAATATTGCTCCACAATGATCATGCCGGATTCTTTTAGAAGATACCGTGCATGTGCATTCAGCTCTTCGGCCGCATGACAGAGCTTGACTCCGTGGCTGCCCCGGCCACGTACGGGCTTCGCAATAAGAGGAAATTCTAGTTGAGCTGTTTCGATGCTTGTTTGCAGCGATCTCAAGCCAGTGACAGTAGTGAACTTGGGTAGCGTAAAACCGCCATGGGCGCGGAGAAGCTCGTTGACGAAGGCCTTATCGTCATACAGATCGACAAAACACGGCGGCTGGCCAATAATGCGCAATTCGGAAGCTTTGAGAGGGAAAAGTGGCGAGGTCTGGAGAGGGTGTTGGGCGAAGAGGATGGTATTAGCCCATAGGTGGGTAGCTCCGTTGTCCAGTGCGGCTTCAATGCCGCTTTCGTCATCGGGGAAACAGAAGCCTTCGCCAGATTGAGGGTCCGGATTTGCGGAAGGAGTGGCTACTTGGATGTCGCATTGATGCTTCAACACCCAGGCAATATCACTGCCCGAGTCTTGATATCCTCCTGGTTTCTTGGGCTTTCGCACGCCGTTGATCAGTGGCGGGTCGAGCTTCTGATAAAGGACCGCAACTCGCGTTTCAGTGGAGAGTGCTCGCAATGTTCGGCAGACCTTACGTGGTATCGAGGGTGCGACGCGTGATGTGCATCGAAGCGGAAGGAGTGCGTTCATGGTGAACGATGGTGGGTTGACGCGTCTGCCAAGCCTGAGGTGCGCTTTTGCCCGCACGCGCATCGATCCACCCCAGCCATCATCTGGATCCCACCACAAGGCGGAGAGATACTACACGCGACAGCTACTCCTGGGAAACACTCGAACAAGCAGGATCGTCACTTTATATTTTGGTATTGAGCAAACGTGGGCCTTCGCGGATACCAAGAAGTTAGATTGTGAGAACCCAGAGCAACTACGAGAAGCTCCGCCATATCTTTTCGACCTCGCTATTTGTTATTCCATTTGGTCAATGCCCTCCACCTAAAGCACGAGGATGCACACAACAGCTCATGTAAACGTCATGGCAGTTCAAATTTTCGAAAGTGCTGCTTTGATGTCCCTTTGCCAGGACAGTCGTCCAAGCGGGAAGCTGCTCTTGCGAGTAAGTAGTTCCTGGAAGGGTAATCTTGGCTCCCGTGTTCATACTTATTTGTCAGCCATGGTACAGCTAGGCTCCGGCTTACGATTCATCGATAAATAGTACTACTGCAAGACAATATCTGCAATCAGTTAGGTTTTGTTCACATTCGGGATAGGCAGCAGCCAACAACCTCGGAACAACGAAGCGAGCCCGACGCTACATCATCGTATGTACAATGCAAGTGCAACAGCAGTACAAGGTGGTATACACGCGGAAAGCTCTGCTAAACGAATGGACGAGTTAACCATCACCTCAGCGTTGTAGGGTTCTCTCCGGGCTTGGAATAGAAGTGTAGCTTGAGCCTTCAACCCAAGGGTAGTTTGTCCGCGGCCGAGGTCCGATAGATGCAGATACCCTAGATGCACAAGTACCTAGGTACATTGATCCTTCAGGATTTATTCCGAACTCTCATATACTCCACTTTTACTTCCACTCCTCTCGTCAGTGCATCATTGATCAGACATCGAGAAAAGGTCACAACGGTTTCCAACGACTCGGCAGAGACCACTATCACATACCCTAGGCAGCAGTGAAATAGCGAACGACTTTAAGAGAACCCTTAAGAGCAGCACATTCGAACTTTTGCACATTGCACCAATACCGCTATGGCTACTTGGGAAGCTAAAGGTGCAGCGAAGCGGCAAGCTTTACTCGAAGCAATTCCAGCACAATGGCGACTCCCTCACATCCCCAGCCCCAAAGAGCAACCCAACGTAACGGGTGACTACATACGCCAATTTCTCACACCAGAAGAGATCTCAGCCACAGAACCATCAGCCGAAGAAATCCTCGTTAACACTATGAGTGGGAAGTGGAAGGCGACCACCGTCGTAAAAGCCTTCAGCCACCGGGCCGCTCTCGCGCATCAATTGACCAACTGTTTGCACGAAATCTTCTTTGACGACGGCATCAAGCAAGCTGAAGAGCTGGATGCGTATCTGGCTAAGCATGGAAAGCCGAAAGGTCCTTTGCACGGTCTACCTGTCAGCTTGAAGGATTCGCTTAATGTCAAGGGATACGACACAACCACTGGTATTGTAGGCTTGATCGGGAGACCGGCAGAGCAAGATTCGGAGTTGATCAAGCATTTACGGTCGCTCGGTGCTGTCTTGTACTGTAAGACGTCGGTACCACAAGCTTCATTCGCAGCAGAGACGGAGAACCATATCATCGGGTATACTCTACTAGCACAGAACCGACTGCTCTCCTCAGGCGGAAGCTCTGGTGGAGAAGGACCACTTCTCGCTCTTCGTGGCAGTGTAGTTGGTATCGGTTCGGATATCGGAGGCTCAATCAGACACCCAGCTGCACTCAATGGGCTGTACGGACTCAAGCCTAGTTTTCGAAGATTACCAATCAGAGGGGTCACTCGTGTAATGGAAGGCCAGGATCAGGTGCCTTTCAGTCTGGGACCGTTGTCCTCATCAGCATCGGGGTTGACATTGATTGTGAAGAGCGTGCTACAACAACAGCCCTGGCTGACGGACCCTCGGGTGGTCGAGATCCCATGGAGGGACAACATCTATCAAGACTACCTGAATGCGACAAAGGGTGGTAAACAATTGACGTTCGGGGTTATGAGGGACGACAGATTCGTTCGTCCACAGCCGCCTGTGAACCGAGGCGTCGACATATTGGTCAAGAAGATCCAGGGCCTGGGACACAAGGTTATCGAGTGGAATCCCCCAAGTCACTCGGAGGCTATGAAACTCTCCTTGGCCACATGGGCATTCGACGGCTCCGCAGACGTCTTCAGCCAACTCGGTTTGAGTGGCGAGCCTATCGTGCCATCCGTTGCCGACATCTTTGGCAATGAGCCCCGCAAGCCCTACACGGCTGAGCAGATAGCCGAGACTAACATTTCCATCTGGAAGTATAGGGAGAAGTATGCAGATTACTGGAACAGTAACCCGGTTGATGCTGTCATCGCACCTACATACCCTCACGCGGGTATCATTCCCGGAAAGCTCAGGTATGGGTACACCTTTTATGGAAATATACTGGACTATAGTGTTGGTGTCATCCCAGTCACGACGGCGGACAAGAGTGTGGATGTCAAGGTTCAAAGCTACGAGGCGTTGAATGAGAGGGACAATCTGGTATCAACCGAATGTGAGTGTCTATCTACTATTCGCATGATTCACAATTATTGTGCTGACAATACATGTAGACGATCCTGAGCTGCAACACGGTGCGCCAATCGGGATTTCCATCTACGGGCGCCGTTTCGAAGATGAGAAGATTTTAGGAATTCTAGAAGCTTTGGGTAGTAGCAACGTTGGCACAACAGCACCATCGGGCCCGCCGTCTCATCTATGAGATTCTCGTCCAATATATCTCACGATCAGCACACCATTGAAGATTAACCAGGCGGTAGTGTCAGCGCCTTATTTATCCCATAGTACCTAGTTGGGACATGTTGCAATCGTAAAAAGCTTCCTCCATCCACTCCATCCTCCTCTTACGTGCCCAACTTCCTCCACCACAACCGTGCCACCACACCAGTATCCTTATTAACAGTCCACAAATTCAGTACCTTCCCACCTTCATAGATCGTATAATTCCTCTTCTGAGGCGTCCCAAACCACCCCGGCGCAGCCGAGAACGTCAAAGGCCCATGCACCAGCTCACCATTCGTCTCATTGCCCCACGTCACTGAAAACGGCCCCGCATACGACATCGTATGCTTCCCGACTTGCGCCCAGTCGTGGTCTGTATCGGTGTCTTTAGATGGATAAGTGATGTTTGCGGGACGATCGGCTGGTGTTGTTGACATGATGTTGGCGGACATGTAGAAGGATGGGGTGTAGATTATTTGGCCGGTTGGGTGTAGACCGTACGACGAGGTTGAGTTGTTGGAGCTACTACAAATGCTGAGAATTGTGAGTGGTACTAGTTGATTAATGTGACGTACTTCGTCATGTTTAGAAGAGTCCAAGCTCCCGCGAGGAGCTGGACAATCTGTGCCGGTGGTGTCATGGTCACGAGGGATTCCGGAAAAGGATGGAGAGGCAAATTTGTGATGATGGGTAGCTGGGACCTGGAAAGCTCGGAAGAATGTCAGCGAAGATCGCAAGCTTCTATATAGAAGTGAAGAATCCATGTGGCGTTGCTGAACTCCAGCTGGAACTGGTGTAAGCCAAGATTGTGCAGGTTGCAATATCGTGCGAGTGAGCACCAGCGACGCAATACGTGCTGTAGGGTACTACAAAGTCGTGGCCTGTATATTGAGATGGAAGATTTTGCAACGGGGCTGCTCTGCAATGCGAGATATGAGCATATACAAAAGACCAATGGCACGAATCTCTCTTTCCTATCCTAGCCACGCGATAACGTAGACATCGAGATAACCCTGAATATGTGACGTTCTCCATGCAGTTGATTTTGGTAGTAGACCGGGCTTTTACGATAAGGTTATATTAGCAGTGATCCTGGGGCCGTTCAGCCGGCACATCCCACTTCTCGCTGACATACAATTGCCGAGACTAAGACAGGCATCCCTTTTTTGACTCGCCACTTGACCTCTAGTCTCTAAGATACTTAACGCTTTTCTTCGACCCAGTGCTCTGATAACGGTGACCGCTGCATGGCAGGCTTGAGGGATCAGACAGTTATATCTAGGAGAACAGCTTTGAACTATGTACAAATGAATTGTATAGATACGCGCAGGCGCTTTCAGACTTTGAACACGCCAGTCGGCATTAAAACGTCAGTCCAAGCTCGTTGTCGTCGAAGCCGGCATCCCATGAGAGCCCCGAGCTCATCATGCCCGTTGGCCAACCCATGTCGAGGGGTAGAAAACCGTTCCAGAATGTGGAGTCATCAGCCGGACCCGTCCCAGCACCATTGATGGCAAAGTCACCCACAGCACCCAGATCGGTCCAGCCAAAATCTCCCATGTGTTCAGTGCCCGCGGGGCTCTCCCCAGTACTTGCACTCCCTGCTTGAGACGGGGACTGCAGAGGAGCGGAAGCTCCAGTGGAAGTTTGAAATCCGCTTCTATCGAGCGAATTGCTTGCAATATGTGTTCCAGGATGGCGAAAGGACGCTCGTGTTGCCTTGTCCTTGCGTGGAACTTTAGCCCAAAGCATTTTCAGGAGTCGACTGTATCGACTTCCCGGGTGTTGGATACCAGTATCCGCACCGACACTACTTCGTCTCAATCTTGCAACCGTCTCATTGATCATGGCGCGTATTGCAAGATCCTCGTCACCGCTAATGACTCCTGTACAACGTGCCCGGTAAAGGAAAACACCTGCATAGACGAGGTACAAGTAATACCGTAGCGGCATGAAGCGGAGTGATTTCTCAGGGTCAACGAAGTTGTTTGCAGTCGTCAAGATGGCCTTGGCTGCATCGAGGCCCTCCCAGATGAAGCGGGCATCTCCAACAGCCCCGACATTGTTGGAGAAGACTCGTTGAGGGGCTTGCATTGTCGCTCCAGTAAGATTTGAGTTTGAGTTTATGTTGGCAGAACCGGTTGTGGGAAGAGCTCGACGGACTGTGGCTTGGAAAGCGAAAGCGTTTGTGTATAATCTAAGGTAGTCGTATGAAATAAGCAGAGCAGCTTTTAGAGGAGGCGAGCAGGTCAGAGTTCCCCATATGCTCTTCCATCCGTAGATCGAAGAACGAAAGTCGTCGATGAATTTGATGTAGCTACCGCTTAAATGCGACCTGAAGCTTGAGCCCAGATTGGAGTACAATACATCGTGTACATTACTGAAAAGCTGAGTCAACTCTAAATTTGCCTGAAAGATACTTGCATAGTCCTCTTCGTTGGGGGATTGTGGTAGCAAGGACGGATAATCCTCTCGGCGGAGCGTTGTGAGAGGCCCCGGACCACGCGACCAAAACGCTTTTCCGATACGGATGGACACATGGCGGTCGAGTACATACGCAGCAGTCCAGATAAGACGTTTGCGGTTGTGATTCGGATCTTTCTTCTCATCGGGAGCTCGGAAAGAAAATCGATCAAGACCGAGGAAATAAGCAATCCGTAGGGCCATGCCGACGTGCATCCAGCTTTCCTTATCTTCTTCACCTTTGCCCACTTTCGCAGAGCCTCTTTGTGTGTACGGCGCCCATTCGGCCAGTAAGAGGAGTGATTCGACAGCTTCGACATCGGCTTCTCCTCCAGCCGCGAGATCTGATACCAAACTCTTCATGTACTCTGAGCAAGAATCATATATATGGGCCTCCTCGACAAGGTCTTTGCTTGCTATAACCAATACTATGTGTTGGTCAGCGAGAAAGTGTCGAAATGAATAGGACACAACTGAATGACAGCTGTGACATGAAGAATATTATCCGAGTAGCAGAAATGTTTACAGTATATATCGAATGAGACAAGGCTTGACGTACTAGCTGTAAGCAAGTGTGGCTCATGCTTTGCGGTCTCTGGGAGCTTGGTCGCATCAAAAGTTTGGACCGGAGCGAGAGGGTAATAGGGGTGATAATACTGCTGATAACGGCTAAGGAGCTCACAGATCGTTTGCACGGTCAGAGCTCCATTATCGAGCAAGCTATATGAGATAGCCACCGAGTGTTCACGGCGCTCTAGTGGTGGAGCCATGAGCAAGCCCAAGCCAGTCATCGCCTTGGCGTGGTTGTTGCTGGTCGAAGATGATTCTCCCTCCCCAGAGCTTGTTTCTGCGACGCGGGCGAGTATTCCTAGAGCATCCGAGGGGTTCTGAAAGTTCTGGAACGGGAATTCGTCCGAAGTAGAAGATTCAGACCGCTGCAACTGATCATCTCCAGTTGGTCGTTGTGGCAGGACTGGGTCGCTGCCCGTCCAAGCACTTGTACCCACTGTCCCAAGTCCATGGAACCCTTTGTCCTCAGTATTGTATGCAGGTATGGCGGGTAACGTGTGGACGTTGGGATTTTTGTTCTTGCGCACGCGACGTCCGCCTCGATTCGACCCTCCTAAAACACAATCGAGGTTGTCGCGCTTGCATCGCAAACAGGGCACAGAGCCATCAGCATCTCTACATTGGGTTTGTTAGCATGCGGCTCAAGTGTTCGATATGTGCTTCAAGGAGAACCGCGCTATTCTATCATGAGTTCTAGTGAACCGTGAAGCATAGTTCGATGTCGAGTGGATATGGGCTGGGTCGAAGCTTGCTGGTGGAAAGGTATGGAAAGAGAGATTGGCCCTACAGCAGACACCGAGATTTGCGCTTTCGGCAATGGAGGCACGCTTGATGCGCTCTCTTAATTTTTGATCCTTCATCCTGGAACGGAGCCACTGCAGTGCTCGAAGCTGTACCGGGAACCTCCATGGATCATGATGCCTCAATTGAGCTCAGCGAAGCTAGTATGAGAAAGATTCTGTCGTCGTGTGTCGATGGGGAAGCTGTCGGATGTGTCTGCCATATTCTTGCAAAATCGCCGAGTCCCCGCAGTTCATATGCCGACAGCAACCGTTCCGATCGGCCACTCCATCCTCCCATCAGGCACTGAGGCCATACGGTAGTCCCCAAAAGTCGTTTGGTTCTGCAAACTTCACTAGGCGATGTGTTGCCTGATCAATGATCATCCCATATGCGTGCTCTGTTGCGGAGGAGTTGCTGCAGGATGAGGTTTCAAACCCCGATGGTATCGCTAGGCCCTTTCAAGACTAGCCCCTTCCCAATGAGCCCTGCACTACTTCTCCTTCGACGCTCAGCGATCCACGTGAACAGTAGGCTATTTGGACATCTCAGATCTCCTGGATTGAATATGCGTCATGAGCAGCCAGCTACAACCCTAAGATCTTCCAACTCCCTACCCAAAAGATGGATGTTGCATCATCTATCAGCTACATTTCAACTACTTCCGGACCCCGAGGCACAAGCAAGCCAGAGCTCTCGGTTCATGAGAAAACCCTCGACATTATGGCTGTGGAAAGGATTTACATTGTAGTGACCGTCATTGCACGGCATCTTCGTGCTGATGTACCAACGTGTGAAGCCGTTCTGGACCCTAGATACGCGAGGATCTGGGTCTGTCCTTCTATCAAAAGGGAAGCGTGGAACATGCATGCATTCTAATGGTGCATTTCAGTTCATTCCGGGTAGTACAGAGCATCTCGTTTGTGAGATCCTACCGCGTACTTATGCTTGAAGCAACAGCAACAGTAGATGAATGCACTCTTTTCCGAGCGGTTCCAGCTTAGGGTGGCCCTCGTGTTTTTGATCCAGCTTTGCAACGTGCCATCGCATATTAGATCGTACTCGATAAGACGAATCTCAGAGTTTTGATCAGCAGTTACCTGATAGACAATGTTTTGGTGCATATTGAATGCGTAACGGTCGTGGTTGTGTCCCAGGACCGTGCGCCAATCCCTTTTCGGCCCTAGCTTCTTTACCTAAGAGCCTTACTAGATGAGCTTCGTTCAACCTTCAACCTCCTACCTAGCATTCTCTTCGGCGTTCTGTATCATCTATCAATCACTGCGCTTGATCACTGCGCGTAACCCTGACTTGCAAGCCTGAGTTGATGCCCTAAAGCAGCAAGTCCCATCACAATCGCGCCATCTCTGGGCGTCCTTCCAAAAGGGAAGGTCGCTCTCCTCTATTTGGCCCAGATTCGCGACCGCTCCCCGGACTATGGAAAGCACACTGATTAACCAAAAGCAAGATAAGCTTAACAACGATAATCGACAGGGAGGTGCCGCCGTGCGGGACCAAACAGAAGGCAACGACAGGCATCTGTACGAACCACCTGTGGCTGGGCATACCGTTCGACAAATGGTCACGCGTGCTTGGTCCTCCAGGCATGCATCTTTTATATTAATCGGCTAACGATGAACCGTTGACATGGTGCGAGCTGCCCTGCCACGACATTGCCCCGTTCGTACCTAGGTAGGTCAAGACGGTAAATGGCAGGTGCAATATAATTGGTGTCGAGCTACCCTTTGCTTCGACCGCACTCCACACATGGATGACGCAGACGCATTGTATAAAGAGTACAGAGTAACCTCACTTTGGTGTCTGCGCTCTGCCCCTCGTCTCCTTCATTCCTAGTCAAGCCATGCGGTTCTTCGCTCTCCATCTTGCGTCCTTGGGGCTTGCCTCTGCCGCCGCTGTCAACACCAAGGTCACCTACGATGGCTGGAAGGTGTACAGGGTAATTGTTGCTCCGAACAAACTCTTTCGCAATACAACCTAACGTACCACAGGTCAATGTGGCCGACAATGCGAAGTTTAGCACACTCGTGAGCGACCTAGGACTAGCGACCTGGAAAGGCCGGCCAGAGACGAGCGACGTCGTAGACGTAATGGTCTCGCCGTCACAACTGGAAGCCTGGGGACAAGCCGCGGAGGGGTTAGAAACGCAAGTCATGCACGACAATTTGGGCGAAGCAGTGGCTGCGGAAGCGGACTTTCCCGTCTATGCCGGTATTTACCCTCCGACCCAACTTCATATACACAAGGCGCTAACGGTCCACCAGCGTCAGTTAGCGAAGCTGGAATCGCTGCGGCTCCGAATAGCTCGTGGTTCACCGCGTACCATTCGATTGCGGATCATACGCAGTTCGTCAAAGACCTGTCGGCTGCGTACCCGGATAATACCGAGATTTTCTCTGCTGGAAAGTCTGTCGAGGGACGTGATCTCACGGGTATTCATATCTGGGGTAGTGGCGGAAAGGGATCGAAGAAGGGCGTTGTTCTTCATGGAACAGTGCGTAAGTACACGATCTAATGTGCCGGATCAATGTCGGATTGCTTACTATTGCTAGACGCTCGAGAATGGATTACAACGATGGTCGTCGAATATGCCGCCTACCAGCTCCTGACTGCCACCGACGCCGACACCAAAGCATCCAGAGACAAGTACGACTACTACATTATTCCGGTTGTCAACCCAGATGGCTTTGCGTATACTCAATCAACTGAGCGTCTGTGGCGCAAGAACAGGCAGAGCACGACGAGTGCATCCTGCGTGGGAAGAGATATCAACCGCAATTGGCCCAATCAATGTACGTGATAAGTTTTAAACCAACATTAAGATACTAACGACCCATAGGGGACCAACGAGGTGGCGCAAGCACATCGCCGTGTGCCGAGGACTACAAAGGCGCATCAGCCGGCGACGGCGTCGAAACCAAAGCCCTGAAAGCCCACCTCGACAGCATCGCAGCTGGCAAAGGCGTCCAGCTGTACATGGACATACACTCATACAGTCAGCTCTGGATGTACCGTACGTCACCCTTGTCTTTGCCTCTACCCACCCAACACGTCCACTAACATGATATATAGCATACGGCTATACCTGCTCCGGCACCATCCCCGAATCCGCGACTTACCAAAAGCTCTCGAACGGTGCCGTTGCGGCCGTAAAAGCGGTTCACGGTACCGCATTCACCGCAGGCCCGATCTGTACTACGATCTACCAGGTATCTGGAGACTCGGTCGACTATGCATACCAAGTCGCAAAGGCCAACTACTCCATGACTGTGGAATTGAGGGATACAGGTGCGAACGGTTTCGTCTTGCCGGCTAACCAGATCACGCCCAGTGGCGAGGAGATGTGGGCTGGATTTTCCTATCTGTTCAAGAACATGTGAGGAGGGATATGCGATTCTGGTGGCATGACGAGAGGCATTCTGCATTTTGTACGTATGTTTGAAAACGAGAACCGGATTCGGAGCGCCGAAGACCAGCAGGTTCATGTCCTCAACTATGCCTAGAACTTACTGTCTCCCGCTACCCAGAAGATCAACGTTCTAAGACACCCGCGTCTAAACCTCCTGCTCATGACCCATCGACCCCCTTCATCAGAAGCGGTCAAGATCCGCATCCACTGCTTCTCTTATCTCAGATGGTGTCATGCCGGCGGTCATCACGCCCAAGTACTCATGAATCTCGCGCAGCTGTGTCTTGATAGCAGTATCGTGCGGTGCCAATGACGCAGCTTCCGTCATTTTCATGCTTGCTGTAAACATCGCCGTTATGTTCTGATCTCGTTTACCCCAGGCCTTATAAAGCAGGCCGTGTCTGAACTTCAGTTTGGCGTTCTGCGCGTCACTTCGTTTCCAGACATACCCTTCCGTCCAAAAATCTTCCTGCTCGGCGTCCATAATGCGCTCGAACTGCGCCTGGGCATGTTCCAGGAACTGCGACACTGGGTGCATGGCTGGATACCCTGGGACAGGCTTGTCCACCCCGAGGAGTTGCACGTGGACGACATTCAGGCAGAATTGGAGGAAGAGCTCTGCGATGCTGTCGACGAAGGGTTTGCCGCCATCGGCGCAGAGGCCCGGCCATGAAGTGCTTTCGTGGATGAGATCTAAATCGTCGATTACAGCCTGCCAGGCCTCGGACGCGCGCGCAATTGCTTGCGTAAGAACAGCTCGTTTCCACGGCCCTTCCCAGCTTGCAAATCCGCAAGGACTTTTATGTGTTCCGTCCATTTGTTTTGGGCGATGTCCGCTTGTACGGCTTTGGCGAGTTGCTTGTCGACGCCGCAGACCTTGACGCTCTGCACGCCGCGGAGACGATTGCGGAAGGGGCGAAGAAGGGTTTCCTGGAAGTCGGTAGAGAAGTAGGGCTGTACGTCCTCTTTGGACGATGCCAAATTCGTTTGCATACCTGGCGCGACGGTCAAGGTAATAGCCAGCGTGTTTCCTACTCTTGGCGCATGCAAATGCTCCAGCGTATGGAGCAGGCCGTCGACGTCTTCTGCAAGAATCATTGCTTCTTTTGTGTATTTGTTGTCGTCTCTGGTACGTTGAAACACGTCTGTATACCACCCCTCCCCCTCCAGAACGACGTCCACTTCAAGCGCACAGCCCCGGAAACCATAGAACATACATTCATCGCGGCATATCATCCGCTTTGTATATTTTTCCAAGTCTCTAATCGTGGGGATGAAGCCGTGCTGCTTCACATGGATGAACCGATTGGTTTTTACCATGATATCGTAGGCCTCGCGGTATATCTGCTTATTCACGCGTAGAATAGCGGGGTGTACAGTGCTCGTGTAGTAAAAATGCTGGTATAACTCGAGCGGGATGTCACCGTGAATTGTTTCCTGACCAGGGGGATGGAAGGTGCAGAGCAGGTCCTGATATATCTTATCTCGGATTTCGCGTGGCAGATCTAAGAAGCGAAATGGTTTCCTTGTTGCTTTGTTTTTGCGAGGCCTCTGCGCCATATTGCACAAGTCTTGAGAGTGACAAAAAGATGAATGTTGATGAAAGGAAGTTTGTGATGAAGAAGTGGAAGCGGGGTCATGATGTGAGGTATCCAGTGGCTGCATGTCGGATGCGATGGGCAGGGATTGATGCATAGGCATCACGGTGATTGGAGATGAATGCGAAGGATAACCACGCCAAAAAGCAAAACTCAAGGTGGTACTGATACGTGTCACCTGAAGTGACGGGAGATATCGGCTTGACTCCCCTGGCAGCATTGGGTGTCAGGAGATGATCTTATTTGACAAGTCGCATGCTAAAAGTATTGTAGGCAAATCGTCTCAAGAGACCACATCGAAGCTTACGAATAATCCGTGTTTCGATCATGAAGTATAGGCTCTCAAAGGGAGTCGAGGACTTGTCTGGAAGCCGGTAGTACAATGACTGCTCGCTGATAGCTATCGGATTGGGAGTGATTTCATACACCTTCGCCACCTTGCCCGTACTCACCTGCTCGATTATACCGTAGGATTCAAACATGTCCCCATGAACGATCAGCTGGGACTACCCAAAATACTTGTCGACCCCGTATAGTCCTCACCTTCATAAACATCGTCACACCTTCTCGTTCCCGATCGTGACACGCCTCGAAGAAGACGCCAGCGGCCCAGCAAAATCCGACTTCGTCGCTCCTTTAGATACGCCGAACACGGCTTGGAAGATGAACTGACATAGATGGAGTTGTTACAAAAGAAAGTCTTATCTTTATGTGCCTGGCGAAAAGGAAGGGAAGGGCAAGGCCGCCTGGAAATGTACCGCTACAGTCACCTCTACGTCCTTGATAGTCGGAGCATCAGATATAATGCTATGGCCTTTCTTGTATCATCTCAGTATCGTGACTAGGTAGTCGTGCGGATGTTGTAGATGAAGCTGGTGTGCCATATTTTGAGGTTCGGCTAGTCGGGACACTCGTTGCGGTTAGCGTGGATTCGGATTTGGAAGGATCCATGGACGGGATCCCAACTTGTTCACCAATATTGAAGCCAGGCATTGTTTGGCAAACCAAGAACAGCTTCTATACACGATAGTATACTATCTACTCGTTTAGACCCTCTGGCTTCGACTCTGGTTTCGATCATACCTTAATTGCGCTCCACTCGAATGCCCCCACTAGAACCCTCCGAATTTCGTCATTGGCCAGGCCTAGGAAGTACTGTACACTGTCACCACCCAAACATCGTCAAGCTTACCTACAGGAGCCGCCTTCCATCAACTCTCTACCCGCATCAACATGTCATCGTCCGATGATCTAACATCCCTGAACACCCCTCCATCTTGCATAGCCGATTTCTGCCTCATCCCCCTTGGCACGCCCACGGCATCTGTGTCAAAAGAAGTCGCGTCCGTGCAGCGGTTGCTCAAGAAAAGCGGACTGGAGTATTCCATGCACTCTGCTGGCACGACTGTTGGTATGTCTTATAGTTCATATGTTCCTTCGGACCTTTTCCCACGACTTTGCGTCTCCTTCAGTTATGGCAAGTACAAGTACAATTACCTTTCAGTGAGGAAGGCGCATCCAGAGCTAACCGATTGTTGGATGATGACTGTAGAAGGCTCATGGGACGATGTTATGAAAGTCATTGGGCAATGCCATGCCATGCTGCATCAAAACGGCGTAGTCAGGATTCAGAGCGATATCCGCGTTGGGACGAGGACGGATAAGAAGCAGGGGTTCCAGGACAAGGTGGCTGCTGTTGAGAGGTTGTTGAAGGATGATGAGTAGGCTAACTTGACCTGATGAGGACACAAGGACTTCTTCTTCTGTATGTATAAACGCTAGGAGTTGATACGAGGCGGATTCAGCCTACTCACTCGGGCTACGACCAATTCAGCTTTGCAGCCATGATGAATATAAGGAAGGTCACAATGTATTGCTAATTACTAAATGGGTATCTCAAATGTCACCGCGTGATTACTGCATTGGTCATGTTTTTCCCATCATCAATCCTCCACCCACCCTTCCAAGCAAAGATCTCCCACAGCACCTCAATCCGTCCGATCACCATCCATCTTAATCTCAAACACCTCCTTCGCCAACTTCGCAACGTCCCCGCCAAGCTCCGCAAGCGCTTTCTTAATATCCTCCAGCGTCGTAGGAGCAAGCTGGCCCTTGCGACTATACACATCGACGCCCGCAGGCGTGAACAGCGTCTTCGCAAAATACGTAACGACCCAGCTATTCCCCGTGCCCGCCTCATCCCCATACCCCAGAATCTCCCACTTGGAGCTCGCAATCATGAGCCATCCCTTTCCGCGCCACTGATACGCCAGACTAGCATACGTCTCGCCCTCGGCGTTCTGCGTGCCCGTCTTGGAGACGGAGTCAGAGGTGCCCGGCACGGAAAAGGGCTTGTCGAGGCCGTGCACGGTTTTCAGCTTCGTGGAGGAGAGCGGCTGGTAGGTGACTACGTCGTCGATGTGCGCGGGCGAGGTGTTGGAGACCGGCGTGTAGGTTATGCGCACGTTGCGGTTCTTCTTCCACATGGGAAGCGTGGAATGCGTGACATGCCATGTGCCGGAGAGCCAGCTGAGGGCGGGCCGGGGGATGGAGGGTGTGGAGGATGCGGAGGGGAGGGAGGAAGGTGCGCGGAGGGTTATGCTGGTGCTGCTGGCATTGGTCCCATTCACCGCGTCGACTCCGTTGGATGTGGGAGCGGGAGCGGGAATGGAGTTGGATGTCATGACGGCGCACCCGCGGGATTCTAGCTGCTCGGCGGAGTGGAGTTGTGACGATGATCGGATTGGGAAGGTTGGGACGAGCTGGAGGTGTGGACACGGTGGAGCGATGGCAGGTAGTGGCTGGAGCGCAGCTGGACGCGTACGAGAGGTACGAGAAGTGACAGCAGGTGCAGGTGTTGAGATGTGAAAGGGACAAAGAGGTCAATGGAGACAGACTTTGACTTTTGACTGCTACATGATGGCAAAGAAACGCGATCGATGCGGCGAAAGCAGGATTCAAAACACCTCCAGGCCCTGACGTTGTCGCGCCGCAACAGGGCATCAACAACAGCACATCGTAGGGCTGAAGATCGGCCACGCAGCAGTTCGGATGAGATCCTGCCGTCAAGCCAAGCGCCACGCCAAATAGAGCTGTCTAGCCTCCTCCAGGATGGCCTCCAAGAACCCTCCAAGAGCCGCCCAAGAGGGCACCAAGCGTCTCCAGATTTTGCCAGCACTCGCCTGCATTTGACATCACCAGCGCAACCGCGCTCTCTTTTTCTGCGGCAACTCGTCTAACAGCCGGCGCGGCAAAACATCGCTCCAGTGACAGGATGCACCTCCAGCCGGCTAAGAATAGAGCATGATCGCCATTGGTTTCGGAGGCGTTGCGGGAGCGCTGGCGGACCCTGGCCACTGGCTTCGCTGACGACGCCTGAAACTGCTTTGCGTCTCGCGGGGCTGTGCAGCGAGCATGCGGCTCCACAATACTCGCCGCCGCGAGACGTTTCCTGCTGCTATTTTGCACGGCTATGAATAATCCGCAGGCTGAGTCTTCGTGCTGGGGCTGGCTGGCCCCATGGTACATATTGAGCGTTGTGCCTCACTGCTTTGGTCGAGTCTATTTCCGAGTTTGTTCGTTGTTTGAAGACAGTCGTCAGCAGACCTCTCGAGTTCAGTACAGTCGTTTGATATAGTCATCTACTCGCACGGCTCGCCACTCTCGCTGTTTCTTGTCTCTCGATCTTGCATAGTCAGGTTCTCATTTCTGTTCTGTTGCTTTCATCTCGACCTCTGGTCTCACATCACACATCACACGCCATGTTCTCATCAAGAACACTGCTCCAAGCAGCCTCCATACTGCCCTTCCTCTACTCCACCGCCTCTGCCCAAACAGCATGCAACAACTCGCCATCGCTATGTGACAAAGCCTACAACAACATAACCCACCTGGGCGCCCACGACTCGCCGTTCCTACGAGATGCCTCAACCTCCTTCTCCACATCCGGCAACCAATACTACGACACAACCACGCAGCTAGACGCCGGCGTACGCCTACTATCCGCGCAAGTCCACCAACAAAACAGCACCTCCGGCTCCTCAGAATGGCATCTCTGCCACAGCTCCTGCGACCTTCTCGACGCGGGGACCCTCGCCGCCTGGCTCGGCACTATCAAGACGTGGATGGACAGCAACCCGAACGACGTCGTAACCATCCTCCTCGTCAACTCCGACAACGCATCCCCCTCCGACCTGGGCTCGCAATTCAAATCCTCGGGCATCGACAAATACGCCTACACACCCCCCTTCACCACCGCGACCTCCACGCAATGGCCCACACTCTCCTCCCTAATCTCCAACAACACACGGCTGATAACCTTCGTCGCGTCCCTGCCGACCCCCAGCTCCAGCACCGACTACCCCTACCTGCTCAACGAATTCACGCACGTCTTCGAAAACGGCTTCGAAGTGACCTCGCCCTCAAACTACTCCTGCACCCCCGACCGGCCGTCCGGCCTAACCACCGCCACCGCGTTATCCTCCGGCCGCATGTTTCTCTCGAACCACTTCCTGGAGCAGGACCAGCTACTCGGCATCCAGTCGCCCAACGACACGTACGCGAACGTGACGAATGCGCAGACGGGGCTCGGCAGTCTGGGCGCGAGTATTGCCGAGTGCGAGGGCGTGTATAACCGCGCGCCGACGTTTGTGCTCGTCGATTTTTTTAATGTGGGGCCGGCGGTGGCGAGTGTGGATGCGGTGAATGGGGTGGCGAATAGTACGACGGGGAGGAAGAGCGTTTCGACGGAGGCGTTGGATGATAGTACGACGTCGGGGGTGGGTGGTAGGAGGACGAGTGTGGTGGCGGTTGTGGTTGCGGTTGTGGTTGGGGTTGCGTTTAGTTTGTGAGGGTGGGATGGGATGGGATGATCTGGTCTGGGTTTAGTAAAATGCATGGCGACGGCGTTTTTGTATTTTGGGATTGACATAGGTATTGGGACTGGGTTCGGGCTCATGGACCACGAGTCGATCATTACGGATATCTAGCGGACGACGCAGCGAGAAGTGCTCTTGCTGGTCATGGACGCATGCATATGTATGAGCATTACGTTAGGTTTAGCATTTAGCGGTGCATCTATCATATGTATCGAAGCGACTTGAAACCCAAGTCCTCGCATAATCATACCTATCAGTCTGAACATCTGCTTGTCTATATACTTTTATACGTTCCTACACGCGCACTTGCATTCACTGACTGCGTCCTTTCATGACAGGGACACGACGCACTGACCTCTATGATTAGCTATCCTTTTTTAGGGTAACAAAAACTGGTTACCAAATAGGAAATAATAAATATAAGAAAAAGTAGTCCTCTCTGCCTGCATTGAATTGTGTACGATTAGCAATTCATTTCACAATACCATTTCAACTTCACCTGGCTTGCCTTTGCTTTCCAGCTTAACAGGCAGTCTAATAAGTCTGAAGCACTGTACACAAGAGCCATGATAACGATAATAGTAATGGGGTAGACGGTCCGACCAGCATACATAGGGTATACTACACTTCCTCCCTCTCCTCCTCTGCCTTGGCCGCCTCGTCCCCTCCCTTCTCCTCGTCCGTATATACAACCTCTCACCCCACGCCGACAACAATACGATTACACAATCCAGCATACCATACAACTTTTTTTACAACACTAATCAGGACCATCCATCCCACCCCCATAAAACCGCAACCCAAGATTAGCGACGAAAAGGGTGTGCATCCCATCCCATCCAAAAGAAACGCCAAAGGCGCCATCATGACACATAACTCATATCACATCTCCACCCTCCCCTTCCCTCTCCCCTTCCCTTTCCCTCTCCCCTTCCCTTTCCCTCCACAGTATACCTGAATCTACTACGCCTGATACGCCGGTGGGGCATCAATCTCCTCTTCACCAGCCCACAGCCCACCTGTCAACACACCGCCCCCAACCTTCCCCCGACCTTGCGCATGATTCAGACGATTGGCATTCGCATGTTCATCCCCCTCCCCATGCCCACCCTTCTCCTCAGCGACCTTCCTAGCAATCTCCTGCGCCATCTTCAGCATCCACGCCTGCTCTA
Source organism: Lophiostoma macrostomum CBS 122681 (assembly GCA_010405375.1). NCBI lineage: Eukaryota > Fungi > Ascomycota > Dothideomycetes > Pleosporales > Lophiostomataceae > Lophiostoma > Lophiostoma macrostomum. Next base: position 42,075 of record MU004454.1, read on the forward strand.
ATATACCACCCGACGAGCTCGTCGAGCTCTCCGCATACGGCGGACTCGTGGGCACGATACTAGCGGCCTTCTCAAACGATAGCGAGCGCAGGAGCGGCGAGGTTGTTTGTTGAGTTTGTCGGAGGCGGGAGTGTGTCAGTGGCGGTCTAGTCGAGGAGGAGCGCGTCTTTGTCTTCTCGTCTTTTTCCTCGATGGGCGAGGGCACTGAGATGGTTGAGCTGAGTTTCGGGCATTCTCTTCGTGAGGGGGCTTTTGGGAGTTCGGAAGGTAGAGGGGCGGCGGGGAGTAGACCTTCAGCAGCAGCGCTCTTCTCGGACAGTCGGCTTGGTTCTCCGACGTCTAAGCTTCCATGTCTGCCTTCAAAGCGCAGCCCGGGCTTAACGGGGCTTTTAGGTGGCGTTGCGAGGTCCTCCTCACGCTCTCGCTCCTCTGGTATGACACTCGCTGTTTCGGAGACGTTGGTGCTGGGGAGTGGTGTGTTGGCCTCGGTGGAGACGCCCGAGGATTCTGCGCCATCGCGATCCCCGCGGAGATTGACGACGCGCTTCTTGCGCTTTCGCATCGGGTGTGTGCGCGACCTCCCTGCGTTGAGGCTGAGACCTGCGGGTGCGGAATAGTTTGAGACGAGGGTTGGGCGTGAGCTGAATGTTTCGTTGCCTGTGCTGCCCGAGGCTATAGATGAGGGATTCGACCTCATGCTGCCGAACGTCGATTGTATGCGAGACAGGCTCGATAGTGTGAGCGCAGGGGTGCTGGCGCCGGAGGTTGGTTGATCGGAGTTGCCCGCCCAGGCACGGAACACTGCGTCTCTGATACCTGGTGTGAAGAGTGATAGCGTCCGCTGCGATTCGGTCAGCGCGGCGAGACGCAGGATGTTCTTTTTCGAAAACGATGTGTGGACTTCGGAGGAAGGGTCGAGAGAGAGAGCGGAGATCTGGGTCTGGTCGAAGGGGTTGCCGAAAGCGTCAACGGCGTCTTGCGGAGGGGTCGCAAGCGGGTCTATAGGTGCGGTGGTGTCCTTGGAGCTGTCTAACCGCTCTTCTGTCTCTAGCTCCTGGTACTCTTCTGACCACAAGCGCAGGGACAGTCGGTGGATGATGGCAGGGAGGTCTTCCATAAAGAGCACCCGCAGCTGCCCTTCAATCTCCTTCTGCAGGTAGTCGCGCACGAACGGTATCGAGTCGAAGGTCGAGGACACCTTCAGCGACTCCAGGGGGTCGTTCCGGAAGACCAGCGTCAGTCCTTTCTGTTTTGAGAAAACCAATATAACGAAGCCAGAAAGCCTGATATCAGAGAGCGTAATCTGCAGCGGTATAGTGAGACCCGAGGCGGCTGCGAGAGGTTGCGGCGATGCGAAATTCGGTTTCGTCGACAGGTACGTGTTGAGCGGATTGGCCTGGACCTTTGTTTTGAGCGTCAATATCGCATCCCCCGTATACGACATCTTGAAAATGCCCCTAAATCGATCCTCGGCCAGGTCTCCAATCTCCAGTATCTCCAACTCGGGCGGCGTGGAGCCCAGGTTGAGCTCGGTGCAAATGATGTCGTCGACGATGATCGGCGGCTTGGGAGACTTGTTCAGCGCCGTCGTGAGCATCTCACGCGCCCGGGACGTGTCCGCAATGAGCGGCGACCAGTTGAAGTTGAAGGCCATTGCGGGCGATGGTGCGCAGTCGGTGAGCGCTGCGTTATCTACCGGCGGTGTCTAGGCGGTGCAGAGGTGGATGAGGTCGAGGGTGTCGCGTGCATGCCTTTGGTCTCCGCGTGAACGGAGCCGTCCCACGAACTGGGCACACGCAGCAATCTGGGGAAGCGGCCCCGTATTAATCGTCCAGGCGGTAGTCGCTCGTGAATGCGGCGGTATGCGATGAGTATGCGATGAGTATGGCGTGTGTCTGGCGAGGAGCGTGGTGTGAGACGGCGGGTGAGAGAATTTCTCGGAGGAGTTGGTTACGAGGCACAGGGCAGGGCGATGATGTGAAGCCGCAGCACCGGCTCGGCGCAAGTCGGTGCTTGCCGCACTCTTTTTCCGGGACTGGTTTCCACAGCGAAGACCAACGCGAATGCCGTACAACGATCGTCGCAAACAACACTACGATACAGACTACAACATTCATCTCACGTCCAACACGCAGGCAGCCATGGAAAGTGTCTTGCAGCCTTCACCAGTCTCTTCACCTCTACTTACCTCTTTTCAACACAACCAAAACAAGAAACCCTTCGATGTCCACGCCACAAACACCCCCATCCACTCAAGCCCACGCATCCCCTTAATCTCACACAACGCGCATCCCAGTCCACCAGCCCTACACGTGCCCCATACATGATGACATTCTTGTTGACATTCGTGACGTTGCGCTCTAGCAAGGCTCTGCCCTGTCGTTTCCTGTTGTCGAGCAGAAGTCGTCCAATGAGTGGAAAGGGGGTTCGGGGTTTTAGGTTAGCGGGCCAGTTTGGCAGGTAGATCAGACGACGCGTTTGCGGGGTAGGGATACTGTATAGAGGTGTTTACGCGATTATCTTGTTGATGTTGATGTTGATGTTGTGGTTCTTTTGCAAGGTGCACTGCATTTGCTGGTCGTGGTCGTGATGCAGGTTTACCAAGTGGGCATGGCGATCGTCAATCGCGTCTATACTCTGTACACCGAGGCTATGACGACTTCAGTAGTGCTACAGCTGGAAGTATTACTCGAATCTGCGTCTACTAAAAATTAATGACTCATGTCGCCAGTCGCTCGCGCGAGACGACAATTATCAAATTATCCGTATTAGTCTAATGTCTAAGAATGGGTATAAGTATGGATCCAAAGATCCCCAACAACACCGCGCGCCTGCTCGAAATTCACTTTTGGGAGTTCCCCTTCGAGAAGATGTTCATGGACGCAAAGAACTTCTTCAGGAATGAGAGGCCCCTCATTGGCAGCGTTTCAGAACCAGGAGGATTCGTTACCTCTTCCCGAGACTCTACTGGAAGAGCCTCCTCGATGTGTGCCTCCTCGATGTGTGCCTCCTCACTGTGCTCCTCCTCACTGTGCTCCTCCCCACTGTGCTCCTCCTCGCTGTGTTCCTCCTCGCTGTGTTCATTAAGTGTATCCGTCTCTTTGATATTTTCTGTAGAAGGTGCTTGTTCGCCTGAGGGAGCCAGAGGACTTTCCTCGACCGGAGGAACCTCAAAAGGTTTTGTCAACTCTTCCTCAGTCTCCGTTACAGAGTCCGCTCTTGCATGTTCACTGGAGACTTGGCTCTCTTCAAGTCTTTCTGTACTAGGGGGCCCAAAGTTGGCACCAGGTCCTCCAAAAAATGTTGGTGCGTCGACGGAAGACGTGCCGAGAGGTTTCGCCGTTTCCTGCTTGGGGGTCGTTTTCGAACGCACCTGACTTGATCTCTCAATGACCTTCTCCTTCTTTTTAGGCCTTTTGACAGAAGAAGACTTCGCAATACTAGGTCCATCGAGTCCAATAAGCTGTCGTGCAATCTTGACAGAAAGAGGTACTTCGACCGAGAAAAGTTCCGAGTGTTTTGTATTCGTCTCCTCTGGGGAACCCGTTCTGCTGTGTGCAGTGGATACATTCGCTCCTCCAGATGCTTCCGCCTCAACGAATGTGAACTCAGATGCTTCCGTCCACACCTGTTTCAAGTTAGAGACTCTGCCGCACTGTGTATAGTGGATGATTCATCCCATACCGGGCTGCCTGGACCGCTGCATCTGCGCCACTAACGCCGCGCCTTAGGTGTCCTCTCTTGTTCAGCTATCAGGCAGTCGTAGAAGGGCTCGACGCCCCGCTCGCCGAAAGTATACCATCCGTACCAATCCGCAATGAGCGCTTTTTCTGTTTCTTGCCAGTCATCCCATTTACGACTAGACTTGAAGTCGAGGTCGCCGAGCTTTGATTCAACTTTCGACACCGTCCAGAAGGCACCGTCGGCTTTCTCGTACGTGGCCCTGATGAACAGAGAGCAGTCTCGCAGGGTCATTGCAAGCCGGAGATTGTGTTGATAAGTATCTTGCTCATCCTCGTACAGCTCCAGGTTCTGTTGCCGTAAAGCTTTGAGTGCCCTTGCTATCTCGGGGTCTTCTTCCCGCACAACACCCTGCGTATCGAGCATATTTTGCAAGTCCCGCAGATGAACGAGAATGCCATGACCTCGCCCAGTTGAGAGATAGTCTGTGATACCAGCGGCTATTGCTTCTGTTTCGGGGAGAATGTGAAGATGTGATGAATGGACTGCGTCGAGCACCTTTTGGTAGACAAATGGACCCACAAGCTCTTTGTTTCCAGCACATAACTGCAGAGGACATACAAAAGCCTTTTGGTCATCACTGAACTGGGTCCTCATACCGCGCAATGCGCAAGTCCGACAGCGATAGGTATCGGATCTTGGGGCGTTTGGTGACTGCGCAAGCCATTTTGGCTTGATCTCGATAGTCAACGCCGTTCCGGAGATCGATGCCATGTTGTCCATGAGCAAGCCGACCGTACCCATGGGAATTTCTTTGGTGCCGCGATGGGAATGTTTAGATAGCTCTCGGTTGAGGATGGACAATACCGCCTCATCCAGCTCGACCAACTCCAAGTCCAGTAGTTGATCTTCAAACTCTGGTCGAAACATTGGCGCAATCTCGGTCTCGAACTCTTTCTTCACAGCCTCGCCACCAAGGGTTTTCTGGAGACCTTTGCTGATGCGAAGTACGGAACCCAGGAGGTTCGCAACAGGATGCGTATCGCCGCGGTTGTCTTCGAACACAATAGGCTCTTCGTCAGACAACGGAATGAATGGATCTACAGGACGCATCATGAAAACAACGTTGGCAGCACCCTCGGCCAGATAATGTAAGCTAACGCATGCGAACTTGTCCCCAGGCCGGGCGGGACGGCAAAGAATGCGGTTGTTGACTTCCATAGCGGGCGGGACTTGTGTAAGGATACGACGGGTGTCGATATCTGCAAATGAATGAACGCGACCTGGGTTGGAGGAAGCATTGGCGCTGGTGAAGTCATGGTCTAAACAGGTGTGGACGGAGGCCATGAGCAGCAGCGCCTTCCTGGCGTGCGTAAGGAAGTAAGCACCTTGGATGAAGTCTGTCTCACCACCCGGACCTCGACCCAACTGGTATCGTCACTGGCTTCGTTCTTGTCTGCGATGTGGCGGTCGATGAGATCTCGGTGAGTGACTCTGCATGTACTTGTCTGCTTCATGCATCGGTCATGCACACACAAGTCACCCCACAATCGAAGAAATCGATGGTTCCCAACTATTTCGGCCTCTTCTTCCTGTTGATCGCCCAACACTGTTTAGAGCCCCTGTATCCTCGGTCCTCGTGCGGAATGAACCGTAGTTCTCAGGCTTAGTCAAATCCGAAGTCGCACGCTGCAGTCGCTCTGTTTTCACGGTTTACCAAAGGCCGGCCTTCGCACGGGTCTCAATAGTCTTTTCCTTTCCTTCGCCTGTCTGTGAAAAGCGTGCGGTGCGTCCATTTTCACTTGCCGAAGAGCTGGGGCGCAGCTCCTAAAAGGACAGGAATGTGATTCTGGGTGGCGCACCCTAGGCTCGCATCCTTGGGAACGGCTTGATCGGGCACGTGCCATCGTCAGCCCAGCACACCAATCACAGTGCGTGAGCGCCATCTTACGTTCGCTGTCTCCACCTGTCAGAATGCGCAGTTCCTCCGAAAAAGGGCGTCGGAAGCCGCCATAATCAACACTTTTCGCGATTTTGAGAGGGAAACTGCTGCTTTGGGAAGGTTGATGTTGGAGTGTGGTACAGAGGGGCGACCCCAGCGGTGCCCTACGCGCTAGGTAGTAGAATAAGACGGGATGAATCTGTGAGGGTAGGCGTGAACGAGCCAGTGCGTAGCGAGCTGGTGCGTGTCTAACAGCCTTTTCTGGCACCCTCATATATTGAAGTGAGCTAAAGATAGTATGCCGACTGAGGGCAGTCACTGATGACTTAAGATACACACGACTACCTAGGTACTGTAGATGCGCAGAGTACGCAAGATATCGCACTACGGTACGTATAAATGAACCTCCAAGTGCAAACCCTCAAGCTGTCTAAACGCCAAATCCTGGGTATAGTCAAAGCATGTCAAGTCCCAAACCCTATTTCATATCCAAGAAGCACTTCCGTCGTCGCGCCTTCCCAGCCCCGATTCCCGCCTGTGGAAATCATGAAAGTGCAAGTCGGATCGATGTACAATTGCGAGATGACGCCAGTTCGATGCCCAGGCACGATCAGATACGGAACAGCAGAATGCTTGGGTCCTTCCTGTTCCCGTAGATCGTAAAGACGTAGAATATCGTAAGATGCACTAAGCTATGTCAGGAGCGGCCCAGAGGTGAACAACGGAGGAAGTTTGGAGGCCTTACCAAACAAGATGCTTCGCGTTCGGCATTGCACGCACTGCGCTCACTGCCCCACTGACGCTGGGGAATTTGAACGTTCTTCGAGGTTCTCTCAGTCCCTTGTGCAGACTATATTCATCGACGGTGCCATTACGTCGCCCAGCGTAGATGAAGTTGCCATCTGGCGACCAGCAAGTATTCATACACCATGGTGGAGTATTCCTAGGTGGCATGATTCGCGCGACGGGATTAGGCTGCCTTCGGTCCCAGATTCGTAATGTTCCATCAATTGATGATGCTACGAAAGTGGTCTCGGATGACATTGGCTGCTCCGCTTGCGCAACTGTGCCGTTGGTGATTGTCGCAGGCTCGTCAGGATGAGGCAAGCCGTTAGTTGTCCCTCCCATCTGGCCCTCAGCGGAACCATTAACTAAAGCCTCTGGCTGTGTAGTGGTGGACTCGTTCACGGGATCGGGAACAGAGTCAGCTTGCGGGGCCTGCACGGGTCCGCCAGCGTCCATCATGTCTAAATCAGCTTGCGCATCTTCGTCAGCTTGTTGTATGCCGTTTGCTATCGCTCGTGAAAATTCGTCTTCTTCATCGTCTCCAAAAGGTGCTAAGGCTGAGGGTGCACCCGAGGGATCTTTATCGTCTCCGAACAACGAGTCTTTGTCGCCGTCGCCGAACAAGGAGTCATCGGGAGATCCTGGAGCATCTTCGTTGCCATTCTCGTCCTTGTTTTGGTTCGAACGTGCTGATGATCCGATTCCGTTGGAAAGGACGCCGTTCGGTGGTGGTTTCGAGGCATTGTTGGAAGAGAAGGTCCCATTAGTTACAGGTATCGGGTCAGTATCTTGTGGAATGGGCAAGGTAGAAAGGGGCCGTTGCTCGATGGCTGAGATCTGGCTACCACTGGCCTCAAACTTCCTCTTGACCTGGCCTGTGTTGAGGTCCCAGTCATTGATAGTCCTGTCCCAGCTACCAGAGAGCACTGATTTCTCGTCTTGGGATAGAGTCAAGACTGACACGGCAGACGTGTGTTGTCGGAGCGTAGTGATGCGCTTTCCCTCTTCGTGACGAACGGATTGGAGGTTTATACCTCCAGACTCGAGACCGGATAGGAGCCAGAGCGACTGGTGGTGCACAGCGAGCGAGTAAACAGGAGACAGGCTGACGGCGTCATCGTTACGATCTTTCGCAATTGTTAGTCTCATAGAGGCCCAGATCACAAGACGTACGTACCCGCATTATCTTCATTCTCCCAGTAGCTCAAGAGCACTCCAGCTTTCGTCACGCTATCTACAAACGGATGGCGCTGGGCGACTGTGAGCGCCAGCTTCCCGTTGGCAGTATCCACCCAATTAAACTTCCTGATATAGCCATCGGCGCCTCCGCTAAAGACCCATCGCATATCAGGCGTCGCGGTGATTGCGTTGATGGAAGTACTATGAGGGGCTGCAATGGTGGGTACGATGTCGTAAACAGGCGCAGTGAAGGCTTCGGGGCGCATGGTGGGTCGGAATGGTAGGCCTCCGGCGGCGGACATGGAAGCAGTCCTCGGTGATGGGGAAGTGAGCATGACGGTCGGGTTGGTGCTGGTTCTCGAAGGGCCCGCGGTTGCGCCATTCTGTACAGTAGTCCGCGGGCGATGGGAAGGGCTGTCGGCCTCGTCTTGGTCATCGTCCTCATTTTCACCTTCGCCCTCGCCTTCGTCGTCGTCGTTCTCCCCTTCGTCGCCCTCGCCCTCGCCGTCATCCGCATCCGCGTCTGCGTCCGCATCGTCAACATCCTCCATCACCTCGTCCTCATTCTCGTTCTCGTTTTCTGAGCTATTATCAGGAGAGCCTCACATGCAAGTTAGCGATGCGTTCGGGCGCGGTGGAGGGTTATGTGCCATTACCATTCTCGTCGTCGTCGTCGAAGTTCATGCTGCAGCCATCAATGGAATCCTCACCGGAGCATTAGCTTAGAACGAAAGGCTGGCGCTGTCGACAGAGAACGAGCAGACAGCCGCCGGTAGGTTAAGAAGTCTACAAGCCTGGATGCGTTCTGGCGCGAATGTAAGAACCAGGCAGCTCGGCGCGATAGTCGGTCGCGTCCCTGTGGATGATGAGATGAGGCTCTGCTCCGCTTCGGCTGGTGGGACAAGCCAAAGGCGGCAAGCGCCATTCCACTATCCCAACAACACCTGCACCATCCCGAGGTCACATCCGCACCGTATAGACACCTTCTTCATGACCTAACCGCTCGTGCTGGTACTATACAAGAACAGTAGTCATCCAAGAGTTTATTGCCGGGGTTGTCTCTTATATCCCAGCGATGTGATTCGTCCCAACCAAAGTCCTCCGCCAGCACCTGAACGATCATGTTTGGCCATCAGAGGGCCTTGTGACAGACGACGCAGACATTCCCCTAGAGAAGACCTATGCAACATCTTTTACGTGTTTGCAGCCCGATATGGTCAACCATTGCGATGTCTCCTCTGCTTGCCACGGCCGCCTACCTGCGGTTACTCGCAGGCATAAAGGCAGCAGGCGGGGACTTGCCTTCAGCTTTTGCCTTTCTTCCTAGAATCTGCAAGGCCTGTTCTACTCCATCGAAATACGTTCTTCAATTCACACTCTTTTCTTAACTCTCTCAGTGTCTTATCTATCCACATCACCCCTCCCTCTTCCAAGCTCCTATAAGAGAAATACCATACCTAGGTAGACCTCTGTTCCCTTCTTCCTCTACAGCAGCGGTTTCTCCGTATTTGCTTTTCTGTGTCCCAAAAGTGGCCAGATAAATACACGGCCAGTCTCAGTTCCGTTCGTCGATCCAAAACGCGAGTCTTGTCAGTCGTTTGCCTACATTGTGTGTCACCGCTCACTCCACTTGCCCGATGAGCAAGTTCGCACCCTAGGGTTCGCCGAGCCGACCAATCTGTTTCACCTTTCTTTTAGATCGAAGATCTCTTCATTGGCTCAATTGCGGTTTGCAGTACGTCAAGCCAACGCTATCGGATAATCACACAGTAAAGGCCCAAGACGATTGTTTCCGTGTGACTACGCAACCAGAACCTTGGGATTTCATTACAACACTCCGAACTCTGCTCGGGTGTATTCGGCTGCGTCCGCTACAAACAGGTGATTCCGTGTTGTCGTACCTTCCCGACGCGCCTTCCCAGCCAACCAGCGCCAAGCCTTCGGGCAAACAACAACACCAACCACAGACTTCCCGGCACTCCGCAGCTCGAGTTACGCACAATCCGTTGCTTCGAACCGTTTGTCTTTACAGGATGGCAGGTAGTCGGTGGCAAGGCCGGGGCGGGTCCCGTCGAGGACATAGGCGAGGCAATCACAACCAGGCTCCTGCGCGATCCACAAATACCTACATGACCTTGGCTGCTCAGGTCGATGAAGAAGCTGGAGGTGCGTAGAACTACAGTGGTATATCTGCCTTGTCGCCTGACAGAAACTGACGCGTTCCAGCTGACGAGTTAAATGCCCACCTTCCCGAGCGTCTGACTGGCCGCTTCTCTACCCCAGAATACTCAAATCCTCGCGCGCATCTCATTCTAATGTCTGGTCCCGTCAAGTCGAATGAGGACATACGCAAATACTTTGACGACGCCGATAAGCCCGTCGCGGGTGGGATCTGGCTCTCCAAGTCGGAGGTTCCGAGCCCTGCAGAGCTTACTACTGCGCCAGTGTATGGGCAGAAGGATCAGATTATCAGTGTAGAGGAAGAACTAAGACCGAACAAAATTGAAGGGGCATATGCGAGCAATGAAGAATACCTGGGCACTCAGTATGAGCTACTCCGAGAAGACTCGATTCGCCCACTGCGTGAAGCCATCGAGAAGGTCCGGTCATCACCATGGCTTGATGAAGCCGAGTACGAGGGTGGCGGCATTGGAGTGTACGATCCTGTATGTCCTCAAACAAGGTCCCTGTTTCAGGACCAATCAGCTAATCAGAGCGAAGGTCTACATCACTTCACTTGTCTTTGCGAACCGGGGTCTTGCGACAAGAGTAGCGTTCTCTTTGAGCCGTGTCAAAAAGCACGTTCGTTGGGATCAGTCCAAACGACTGATAACTGGCAGTCTGGTCGCTTTGAGTCCAGCAGACGATTGCTTCCAGCACAAATGCGTTCTAGCTACTGTGGCTGCGCGGCCACTCGCTGCCCTCGATCAAAATCCTCCAGAGATAGATCTCTTCCTCGACAGATCGGAGAGTATGGAAATTGATCCCATGAGGAAATGGATCATGGTAGAGAGTCGATCGAGTTTCTATGAAGCGAGTCGCCACACCTTGTTAGCTCTTCAGCACATGATGCGCGAACCGTAAGTGGGACCATGGTGCCAACATCCGTTGATCTAATATTCATGCAGATTTCCGTTGTCGGAGCACCTGGTGCGAGCCCAGACCGACGTCAAGCCTCCGGACTATGTCCAGAAGAACCCTTACACGGACATGAGCTCCCTCGTCACAATGGAGGAAGAAGATGCTTTTCGTAACGTCAACATCCTGGAGCAGTGGCCCTCGAATACTTCCCATGGCTTGGACACCTCGCAGTCGCGAGCACTGAAGAGGATCTTGACAAGCCGTCTAGCCGTCATTCAGGGGCCTCCAGGTACCGGCAAGACTTACTCCTCCGTGGTCGCCCTAAAGATACTCCTCAGCAACATGGGCAAGGATGACCCACCGATCATAGTGACCTGTCAAACAAATCACGCTTTGGACCAACTCCTTCGCCACATAGCGGAGTTTGAGCCGAACTTCATCCGCCTAGGAGGTACGTAAGCTGGGTATAACATACTATGTCGCCCTTGTCAGTGGTCTAAGTACCATCATTGCATTATTCTGTAATCGTCATTACATGTGTCACCGCCGTTTTGTGTCGCTTGGATTTGTTCCGCTAATTCTGTGCTCCAAAATCTAGGTCGTTCAAAGGACAAGGACAAGATCAAGAAGCGGACCTTACACGAAGTCCGGTCAAGCTTCTCCCAGCCACCAAAGTCTCATGCCACCCTTAAGACCCGTGCTATCACCGAGATCAAAAAGATAACCAACAAGATCCAAATGCATCTCGCTCCGCTAGAGGCTGGTAAACCTCCGCTCGACCATAGAGTATTGTTCCACTTGGGTCTGATTACCGAAGAACAATCCCGATCACTGGAGGTGGAGTCAATGTCGGTTATGGGAATTCAACAAGATGATCTTGGTATTCAAATGGAACAATGGCTAGGAAAGTGCCTAGTGCCCTGTGCACGCCCTATCCAGCCAGATGACTTCGGTATGGAGTTCGAGGAAGAAGATTTCGAAGTAGAACAGCTCCAGGAACTTGAAGCCGAGGCTGTCGCGCAGGACGATGACTTCGAGACCCTCAAAGGCCCGGTCACTCTGCTGTCAGATAACCAGACTGGGAGAGCGGGCAATGTGCAGACCGATGAAGAGATCAGGGATCTTCTGAAAAGATCTGAAGATCTGACGACAATACCAGTGCCGGATCGCGGCCCAGTGTACAGCTACTTGCAGCGGCAGACCAAGCAGATCCTTCTCAGAGAGTTCCGCGAATACGCAAAGCAGTACAAGAATGCAGTTCGTCAGCGACAGGCGGGCCAGTGGGAACAAGATTTCCGGTTCCTAAAAGACCAACGTATCGTGGGGATGACTACGACAGGTCTCAGCAAATATCGCGGCCTTGTTGCTGCGTTGAAACCTAAGATTGTAAGTACAGCCCACAAGTCCAAGCATGTTCCAGACCTCACGTTCTGCACCTCGCCCGATCGTAGTATCCTAACGCTCACCAGATCCTTGTCGAAGAGGCAGCCGAAATTCTAGAAGCTCCGGTGACTGTAGCCTGTCTTCCCACGTTGGAGCATCTCATCCTAGTGGGAGATCACGAACAACTGGTAAGTATTTATGTCATGGCGTATTTGTAACATGTAGCTAAGTATACCTATTACTTGACAGAGACCACACTGTCAGATACGAGACTTTGAAGACGCCCCTTATCACTTCAATCTATCCCTTTTCGAGAGGATGGTCCTGAACAAGGTTGACATGGCCCGTCTTACCAAACAACGACGCATGATCCCCGAGATCCGGCGTCTACTTCAACCGATATATGGTGACTTGTTAAAGGACCATGCAAATGTTACCAACGTTGCCAACCGTCCGCCAGTCGAAGGAATGGGTGGCACCAACTCTTTCTTTTTCACGCACGACTGGCCGGAGTCTCGCGACGCCAATATGTCATGTATGAATGACAAAGAAGCTGACATGGTGGTCGGCCTGTTTGACTACCTGGTATTGAACGCGATCGAGCCAGATAAGATCACCGTCTTGACATTCTACAATGGTCAGCGCAAGGCTATCATGAAGAGACTTCGAAATCATCGAAACTTCAGGTGTCAGCCGACCTTGAACGTGGTTACAGTCGATTCCTTTCAAGGCGAAGAGAATGATATCGTCCTACTTTCTCTAGTTAGGAGCAACAGGAGACATAACATCGGTTTCCTCGAAGTGGACAATCGCGTCTGCGTTGCATTATCCCGCGCGAAGCGTGGCTTCTACCTTTTCGGCAACGCTGAGTTGCTCGCGTGCGAGAGTGGTAAGTCTTTACGATACTTTGAGCACAATAAACAACTAATGGCGGTCAGATACCTGGGCTGAAGTCGTGGAGATCATGTACGGCAAGAAGTCATCCTCCAACCCCAAGACGGGCCAGAAGCGGCGTGTAGGCTATAATCTCCCACTTCAGTGCAGCAATCACCAGCGCAATATCTGGATTCAAGGTATGTACTTTCGCCAAGACCACTTCAGTGATGCACTGCATGGATCACATATGGATTCTAACGAGCGTGCAGACCCCGACGAGGATTGGCAACATATCAACGGGGGATGCGATGCCGTGTGTAGATGTACTCTACCCTGCGGGCACATGTGTCTTATGCGGTGCCATCCCTTCGACAAGAGTCTCATAAATTGCACCCAGAAATGCTCGAAACGTGTTGCGACCTGCGGCCACCCTTGCAGTGTCACATGCGATGAGCCTTGCAGGTGTCACTTGTGTGAGAGACGCAACGACGGTACCCGGGCTGTCTTGAAGCATCAACCGAATGGAATTCACGCCCGCCGACACGCGCCTGCGCCTGCGCCGTTCGTAGAGCAGCCACTTAGGGCACCATCCCCGGCCACGGAGCATTCCGGAAATAGTGTCGACAAGTGGAAAGCGTACGCTACAGGAGGGGCCGAGGCGGATGATGCCAAGTACATACAGCAGCTCCAAGATGAGGACGCGAAGTATCGTGAGCACTTAGCCAATGGACGAACGAAGGACCCGACTCCACCAGCATTGATCGAGATCTCTCCAGCGAAGCAACCAGTCAACGAAGGTCTGGCTGCGGTCAACGACATGCTTGTCGATATCGACATGGGCGCGGCGGAGCCTGCCTCACGGAGTGTTAGCGGGGCCTCCTACGCTACTGTCGCTGGCGGGAACGTGCACAAAAAGAAAGGAAAGACACAGGGAGCCAGGATCAATTTGATGGATTAGGGTGGGCTACTGCGTGTGGTAATGGGAGAACTCGGGGCGTCAAAATAGGCTTTCGTGGCTAGGGGATTCATCTCGTGGGACAAGTACGGGTCTATTGAGGCGGAGTGGGGAGTCTCTAGATACATGAAATGGATCCTTATGATCTTCGTGTATTTGCAACATTCAAAGCCGCTGGTACTGAATGAAAAAGGCCCAATCACCTTACTTCAACATCATTGGAAGCTGTGTCGGTCGTGTTATAGGTTATGATGAAGGCCACTATGTCCTTTGGAATATGTGACTGTTGCACGCCTCAATGAACAGAAGCCCCGTCCCACGAACGTGGACCAAGTTCTCTGGCCACTCGCTAGCTGCTATGGTGACCCTCGCAGTAGGTACGAATTCGCACCAGGCTGTACCGTGATCAGTCCTCCTTGGCTGACGGTCTATGAGTTCGATGGGTGCGAGGGTATAAGTTTGAAGAGGCGGGGCGTGCTCTTGGACTTAGTGGAGAGGATCGATGATGAGGTTGTAGGATGCCGAGATCTTTGTACTGGGCGTATTGAATACCAAGTACTAATGCGGATCGAACATCAAAACATGGTGTCTCGTACTCGAGCCCATCTTGCTACCACATTCCCTGTCTACAGGAGGCGGGTATGCATCGAAACTTAAAACATCAGGAGCCAAAACACTCCATTCGTCCGGGTTGACCTCTCCAAAAGCTCTTACCCATCACATATATTACACACCAACTCAGATCCTCTTAAAACAGCTTAATTGAACCCAGCCCATCTCTACCAAACTCACCCCATCACGTAGCAGCAACAAGCACAACCCCCATCGCACCACTAATCTTCATCTAGCGCCCATCAATGCCAACCTCCCAGCACCGCACTCTTCTCCTTGCCAAACGCCCACCACAGCCGCGCAACCCACACGCTCAGCACCGCCTCCCGCCACGTCTGATCGAGCTCCTTGCTTAATTCGATAACAGGCACGACGCCGCCGCCATCTTGCTGCGACCTAGCTTGCATGTGCTCTGTCGCGAGGACGCGCCCAGCGCTATCTTTCCACTGCGAGCCTTCCTCTCCCTCATCTTCTCCCTCTCCCCCTTCCCCATCAGTCTTCCTCCTCCTCCTAAGATGTCTCGTCCTCCCAAGCATATGCCCCCGTTTCGACCTCGACCTCATACTCATCCTCATAATCTCCCTCTCCCCCCCTCCCACCCTCTGCACAACCCTCCACCCCGCACCCCTCGCACCCCCCCTAAGCACCAGCACACCGGGCAAACACCTCGCCCGCTTGCCCCTAATCTGGACCTCACATTCGTATGCGTGGCCCAGCAGTGGCGGCTCGAACATCTCATACAGCGTATCCTCCTTCGCAAACGCAATGGGCGTGCTGCCTGCGAGCGCGCGCTCGACTTCGCGCGGCGCGAGGCGCCGCAGGCGGAAGGGCGAGCCGCGCGTCGAGAGGGGCGAGGAGAGCTGGTACGCCGGGCCGAGAGGCGTGTGGATGAAGGTCGAGTGGATTGTGTAGGTTGTTTGGGAGGTGTCGTGAGGGGTGTAGGGGGGTGGGAGGTCGGTGGGGATAGATTCGGGTTGGAGTTGGGATTGACTGGCTGGGAGGAAGGGCGAGGTGGATGTGGAGGCGGTGGATTGATGCGAGTCCGGCGGGAGCGGGAGCAGAGAGGGGAGAGGTGTAGTGCTCGATTCGGCGTATGTGGGTATGCGTTCGGCGGCCATTGCTGGGTGGCACTGCTGGTGTTGCTGCTGTGGTCGGTGGTCTTGCTGTTCGGCCGTAGTCTTTGAGGAGGGCTCAAAGGGGGTGAGCATGGAAGACATGGTGATGATAGGGAGTGTAGAGGGTTCTAGGTTGTGCGGTAGTCATTGTAGATGCAGAGGAGTGCGCTTGCAGTATGTGTTTCTTGGGTGTTTCTTGGTGCCGTGGGCTGGGACGACTGACGTACGAGGTCGGAAGTCGGGATGGTGAGCTGTGGCGGTAGTCTGAGCCACAACAGCTCGATCAGTAATGCAAAGGAGCAGTTGGACGAGACAAATAACAGTCGGACGAGCAGTTGAAAGTATCTTATTTGATTTGTGAATCCGATTATCCTACGCGTGTATCATGGATTTCGGACTGGCAAGCTTCGACGGTGAAACAAGAATGATACAACACCAGACTAATGGGCATGAAATAGAAGCTCTTGCCCAGAAGGAACATTTATCTAAGCTTATGTTTTTCAGCTTCTGCAAGTGAAGCACGTTCTAGCTCGGCCGTCGCAGAAGAGCTATTCTCGTCCGCTTCCTTCGACGACCTCTCCACGGCCCGGGCCTGTGAACTACGCTTCCTTAGGCCTCTGCTCCCAGTGCCTGGTACTCTCTCCAGATCTGACCGTCTCCTGCCGTCCGTTGAAGAACCATGAGACAGTCCAGTTTCGGTA
The DNA here is from genome assembly GCA_010405375.1 of Lophiostoma macrostomum CBS 122681. Taxonomy (NCBI): domain Eukaryota; kingdom Fungi; phylum Ascomycota; class Dothideomycetes; order Pleosporales; family Lophiostomataceae; genus Lophiostoma; species Lophiostoma macrostomum. Next base: position 58,386 of record MU004454.1, read on the forward strand.
TCCTTCTGTGGGATCGAGGACTGCGGCAGTGGATGGTCACCATCACCCATCTCGTTTTCGTCGTATCTTGACTGTAACGCGACGCCCGTGGCCTCCTCGAATTTCAGGTGACGCTGGCGCTTCACCACACGCTTCAGCCACGGATGCCACATCCTTCTATGTAACTTGTCCTTGCCCCAGAGCCTGGATTCGCGAAACAGGGGTTCGCCCCAGATCCTGTTGACCTCCGTTACATAATAATCGTACGGGATACGATTGACAGCTTCCATGATCCGATTTGAGCGTTTCGATGACCGACCTCGACCGAAGAGGACAATGAACTGCATTTGCAGAGCCTTGATGACTGCGTGGCGATGTACGTGAACGCCAAGTTCGCGTAACTTTACGAGGGTCTGTAGACCTACGCTCCAGTGTAAGCGCTGAAGCACACCCTGGGCCACAAAGCGGCGTCGGTAATGTCTTTTAGAAGGAATTTCCGAAAGGAGGGATTGCTCCAGGGGTGCATTTGGCAACAGTCCAGCCTGGAACCCCCATATGATAATGCCTTGCTGGAAGGAGGGAGGAAACAACTGTCGGATTGGATGTGAAAGATCCCGTTGAGACCAGCGACCTGATTCGACATGAGAAGGCTTGGAGGAGTCGATTTGGTGTCGAGAGGAAGTCGGGGGGTCATTGGAGGTGGTTTCCCTATCGTCTATGTCTGTTGGTCCTGATACTTTGCCGTGCAAATGAGACAATCTAGGAAGCTGACCAAAAGCTGCGTCCCGCCGGGGTGCATACCAGCACAAAGCCCAAAAAAGAAGGCGCCTGAGTTCTCGGAAACGTCCAAGCAAGCCATAACGTCGAAAGATCTCTCTCCATGCAAACGGATAGACTGATCCGATACCGGCCTCAAGAATGAAGATATAGAGTCGTGTCACGAAGCGTAGATCGTCGAAACGACCATGAGGAGACCAAGCTGGGCGTCGACCACGCACCCGCCCTCTGAGAAGACTTCGAATGGCTTCGTGCGATTTCTGGGTTACGGTGACGCTGCTGGTACGCATGCCTTGGAGTACAAGAGTGGTTTCGAGCGTATGAAACATTCGGATGCGGGCCTGTAGCAGGACATTCCAGGCTTCAGCGCTGATATCGTTATGGAACATGCTCAGTATGGCGAGCGTACGATGAGCCTGGGCCCAGTCCGATTGCTGCAAGTAGAAATCGAGCAACCTTTTCTGCATCTCCACGTCGTCGTAAACGTCCGGGTGCTGGTCAGAGTCGAGTATACTGCGTACTAGCAGCTCGTTTCGCTCCGTGACAAATTTCTCCAGTGCCAAAGAGTAGACGCAGCCTTTCAAAGCAATGCCTGCCTCCTTCAGCTCCCGGAATCTGTCATTTAGGTCGTCTAACCGCTTCGTGCGCAAAGCCATGGCACGTAATGCCTGCGGACCAATCTCGTTAACACCAACCATGACCAGTCCGCTAATGACGGATGCTGGCGAAAAGGCGGTCGTGTAGAACAATCTTGCGCAGAAAGGATCGTCAAACCGCACAGGGGCGGTCTCTCGTGCGGTGAGCCGACGCCTGAGTTCCTCATTGTACTTCGACTTTGGGCCATGTCCAGTGGCTTGCCTAGGATGTATGTGTTTGGGAATGGTTCCTTGGTCCTGCGCAATCATGTCGCCCGTGTTACGAGAAGGCCATATGTGCATTTCGGCAGTAAACAGCTGGACCATTGGGTGCGACTTGGTGCGATTCGATGGGAAGTCTTTGCACTTGAAACACATCATGTGCCATTGTCGAGCTTCGGTAATCTTCCGCTGGTCACAGAGCGCTGGCACGATCTCATCATACATGTTGCGCTCATTGCTCGTCTCATAAATCCTTAGAAAGGCTTCAAGCGATCTGCTCGTCAGATGGAACCCTATGGAGCGTACTAGGTCGCGCAATGGCAGCTTCCTCAAGCGCAGCTTCACGACGAAATGGTGATGACACTCTTGTGCCAAATCGGGGTGTCTTGGGAGCCAGTGCACCATGCACTTTTCGTATAGTCGCGAATAGAGCTTGCCAGTCTGATTCCGTATCTGGGTCGCATCTTCGATGATAGACAGTACGAGCTGCGGGTGCTTCAAGAGTGTGCCCCACAAGATGCCCGCTTCCGCAGTGTCGTTGGTTGGCAGTTTATATCGCCGGCGAACCATGGCATGGTACACTTCGCGGATTCCATCGAGTCCATGTCTCCGCTCGCTGGTTAGCAGAGCCTCCACCCATAATGATGCCTTCTCAGGCTCCTGCACCTCATCAATCCTCAGCCACCGGGCATCCTGGAGCCATTTGCGGTCAGCTCTGAGGACCTTGGCGAAGTTAGGGGCTCCGACGCGGCGAATCTTCAGCTTGCATCTCGGAGGAGTCGAGGAGAAAGCGCGGTGCGGCACGCCCGCAGCAGAGGAATTGGCTACCGGGATGCACGACGCGGAGAAGTCGGAGGCATGAACAATGGCACGCAGGACTCGTAGCGCAGACGGGCTGTGGAGGAGCCTGTCCAGGGCCGTGGGCATGAACAATTCAGTGAAATAAGCGTGCCAGGTCCATGGACATTTCGCAACACGCAGGAGACGCCGGTCGATTTGCTTCTACTCTGGAAAGCTCGTCAAGTCTGCGCGTGGGAGCTGCTGCGAGAAAAGAGAGCTCGGCTGACTAAGGGCTTGGCAAGTGTGACTTCCGCCGACATCAGTCGATGCCGCAACACCAACTCCACCTCCAATCCACTTCCAACTCACCAATTGGCCCCCACGAGCGACCGACAGCACTCCTTCACTCTTCAAAATGGCCGGGTATGTCTTGATAGGTCCCCCGGGAGCTTCAGTTCACGCCCGGAAGCTTCGCGAGATCTCTCCACCCGAACAAAGTCTCCCTCCCGCAGCTCCGTACTGATGCTGAACAGCTGGATCTACCGCGAAAACCGAGTCCCCGAATACCAGAAGTACTTTCAGAAGCACGACGGCTTGAGGACATGGGAGAAGGTGCGTTGACTTTGCCATGGTGATTACCGTGGTCGTTGGAGTTGCATAAAGGACCTTGTCTCCGACCTGAAGCGCTGCACCGAGGAAACCACTCTCACGCTATATATTCTCCACCCTGTTACATGATGGCTGACTTTCCATGGAATACCAGGCCCGCGGCAAATGGATCCTGCCCGTCTACAAGACCATCCTGTTTGGCGGCTTTGCTAGCAGCATGTACATGATGGGTCGCTTGGTCCTGGTATGCAGCCCTCACTTCGTCACTATCCACTACTAAGGCACTGCGCAGGGGCACAAGACTTGGTTCGGGAAGAACTGAACGGTCAGCGAGCGATGGCGGCATAGAATTACCTGAAACAGCATGAGGGGGCGCTGTGTCTACCTTTTGTACAAACCGCCAAGTTAAGCTACACTATACAATCTCGTGGTTCTCCGTCCATCTGACGCTATGGTCATGCGCGTGCATGCCTTCCTCGCAACCTATGTGGAAGGTGCATCTGCAGGGCGGAATGGTCTTTCCAGACGTAGTACTCGCCTAGATACTTCAAGAGCTCTCCTAGACCTGCACAAGGCTTTGATGTTTTGTTTTGCGGCATGTCCCGCTCAATTGACTTGTCTGACGAAGTTCGAGCTCCTCACCGAATGAGGGCTACAGTATACATGGTCATGAATTGGCATCACAAGCTCGAAAGCGACTCGTCTTAGTGTATTTCCAACACACTTTATGAAGCGCCCGCGTCAACGTGAAGCTCTCTCGGCAACCCCAGTCCCCATGAGTGACCAGCCCTGGGACTACCCCGCCTATTTCGTGCTAGCGCCAAAACCGAGCTTCCTCGAGCCGAATTCAACCACCAGCTTTCCGTCTCCTCGTGCGCAAGACCACTTGCCCTCAATTGCGTCCAGAGCATGGCCGACTTCGTCAAGGGATTGTTTGGCGGCCAAAAGCCTGCCCAGGCACCGGTTGCCGGCGACGATGGTATGTTCTGTTGCGACGCGCGCATGCGACTCCCCAGGACCAGGGTCGTGGGCAATATATCCACGCACTCCTTGTTGTTCCCGTGTCCTGAGCACGATGAGCGCTGCGAGGTCTCGATTCGTGTCGTACCCTCTTGCGAGTTGCTGACCTTTCACTCTAGACTTCGCCGACTACGCTGGCGCTCCCGATCCGGAGCCCGCATCCCTCTCGTCGTTCGCGACAGGCACCGCGCCGTCTGCAGCGCCTACCTCGACCGTCGGCCAGGTCCCATACACAAAATGGTACCGGGTATGGGAGCGCACGAGCCTGAATGACTTCAAGATGGAGCTGTACATCCTGCCTTTCATCATCCTCGTCGTCGCCGTACATCTCTGGGGCACGCGCAAGAATCGAAGCAAAGCGAAACAGTGGATCAAGGCACATGGCCCCGTCCTACAGCAGGAATTTGCCCAAGTCGGCTTCGTTCGTCCGCAGGCTTCCGTCGACGACGTGGACTCTATCGGCCTCACACAGGCGAACGAGAAGGCGCGAAAGGATGCCGAGAATCCTGCCAATTGGATCCGTGAGAAGAAGGCGGACGAGTTCCAGTCCTACGCCACCGGACGCCAGAATATCGCCTTCGTCGACATCAAGTTGACTCTGTTGAAGCGGTACAACCCCCTCATGCGTCTTGGTGAGGTTCTCATGGGTCTCTTCATCGAGAGTCTGCCTGCCCCAGATGAGCGCTTGGAAGCCACGTCATATGCCTTTGACGGCAAGGAAGCTCAAGTCGCGCCCGGTTTTGGAAAAGGTGAGGAGAAGAAGAGCGTTCCAAACAGCAATTATGATGGCTTTGTGTGGGCGGTCGTCCACAAGGATCTCATGAAGCGTCTTCGCGAAGACCGCTACGATTTGTCGCTCACGACTACCAAGGACCACGCGAAGCTTCCAGTGTGGGTCACTGTCATGAGTGAGAATGCAGAAATTACCGAGAAGCTTCTGACGCCTGAGCTTATCAAAGCCATTCATGACGCCGGAGATGCGTTTGAAGCTCTCGTTGTCAGTGATCAACCTATGGACCAACCAAAGAAGTGGGTAAATGCCACCCTATCTGATACTGCCAGTGCTAACGTAGGTTAAGGCTCGACGACACGGTCCCCCACAAGCGCATTAGTCTCTCGATGAAATTCGCCTCGTCCTACGACTCGACCCTTCCACTCTTCAGCTACTTCATCCGCATGCCAGACCAACTCGTTACCACTGCACGATTCCGCGCAGAAGCCATGCGTCGCATCAAGCAGACACGTGAAGAGCAAATAGCTAAGATCCGCAAACTCGACGATGACGAAAAGGCTGAGGAGCGCAAGCTCATGGGTGACAAGGCGAAGAAGGAGAAACGAGATGCTATGCTGAGCCGCATGAGCGCAGACGAGCAGCGGAAGTACCTGGACAAGGAACGCGACCGCGAAACGAAAAAGAGGGAGAAGAGGAAAACGGTCAAGGCCTAGGGAGGCCGATAGTTGTGTAGAGCTCTTGCTAACACTATTACTTGAAAGTTCTGGAAATCACAGCTCATATCACAGAGCTGGAGACTACAGGAGGTGTTCGTCGAACGTTGGATGATGCATGCTTGTAGCGCAGGTGTTGGGTACGTAAGGCCTTGGTGCCGCCGTTCTTTGTATTTGTTAATGTAGACTAGTTACCTAGGTAGTTGAGCAGGAGAAAAATGCATGGCACGCGTTGGAGATGACCAATGTTTAAGATTCATACTCGCAACTGGAAGCCTTCGTAGATATCTGATGGTATCATTGACGTCTACTTATGTTCGCCACCAGTACTCAAAGACCCAGCATCTGATGACCTGGATCTTGGATGGTGTCTTGTCAAACTGCTATAAAACTCACGAATTAAGCATGCCCTGAATACACAGGCACAGAAAAACTTCTTGGTATGTCAAGGTCCGTGCCACCCTCTAAATTACTGGTACTTGCGCAGACCGGTTCGCGGCTCGTTTGGGGACAAAGCTTCGACTGAGAATAAGTGTCACCAGGACATCCAAGGGTCGATGCACCGCTCTTGATCCGCGCTCTAAACCCCCGAAGATGGCGATGTGATATGTCATGCCGAATGCGGTCAGTAGACGCAGGTACGCGCCTACCTTGGAAGTCAAGAGCGATTCTGTGCAGCTGACGGTGGCACGACCTCTCCTCTCCCGCACTGGACCCCACTATTCCTCGACATCCTGTCCAACCTCGCTTTCCCCTACCACCCGCTTTCAGGACCCAATGTCTCGACTTTCGGTCATTCGACCCACCAGTTGTCCTGGCCGTCTATCTGGTTCGGCCGCGATGCCGAGTTTCAGATATCATCATTGTTGGTTGCACCTACCAAATCCAACAAAACGACCCGACGTAGCCATGTGGTGAGACTGCTCTGGCTTTTCACCACGAAATATCCACAGTCAATCTGTCCAAGGCCGTCTCCCCGTTACAGTCAAATCAGAAAATCGGTTGTTCCCAGGGATCGGCGGTCGACAAAGGTCGCACAGTACCGTCCTCCCCACATGAAGCGAACCCGAATGCAATCTGGCAAGCTGCAGTGCGGCCCGGATCCCTGGCTAAACATCTGCAAGATCTAAACAATTTCGCTATGACCGCCCATCGTTACACCCATGCAAAAAGCATCATCTGAGATGTACAAACTCAACAATCGAGCTATTGGTACGCGTAATGGCGAGCTCAGTATAAGAGACATGTCACATTCCGACGAAGCAAGCCACGTACGCTCTAGCAATGGCGGATGAGGCTGGTATGTGGCGAGACCTGCCAAGTGCCTCGAACGTTGAGCACGCGAATGACAGCTGTCAATGGCTGTCTTGCGACTATAGACATGTCTAAGGTCCGACTTCTGCGCCGCAGGCCACCAAATTCGAGGTCTTTCACGAATTATTCCCGGTGCTCTCGTACAGTGACCATTGACCTTGGACACAGGTATCACAATTGCCCTCACGCGCCGACCCAGAAGATATCTCGCAGGGATTAGAGTGGATCCAGCTCCCATTCCAGGTCCATCAGCGGCTAGATTCGTAGCCCTGCATAGAATTTACTCTTAGGCGAAAAGCGTAAGGCAGACGAGCGGTCATTGAAGGAATACGATTCCCCTTGCTCACGGTTACCACAAGCAACAATCACGGTATCCGCGCGCGGCTATTTAAAGGCTTGCACTATGACCTACGTCCGTGACGCTCGTGAGCTTTTGCGCTGGCCCTCCTTCCAACGTCACTCTTGTGACTCAAAGCGCATCTTCCACTTGATGACTGGACTTGGAATGCAGTATAAAATCCACAGCAGTCATTTTCTGTCTACCTCGACTCATCAACCTCGACCCTCCTACTCTGGCCACCTCGTGAGTTAATTACAGTCGACATAGTCAAGCATTTGATACTCTACGCCATGCATTTCCACTTTCAGACGCTTCTTGCGTCTCTCATCTTCGTAGCATCGGCTACCGCTCGCTTCGTCATGTATGCTGACGAGTAAGTCTACCCTTTTGACTAAGAAGACTCGATATTGAAATGTTATGTTAGATGGCACCCTACTCGCCCAACCTCGGCACAGGATCGTGAAGGCATTACTCACGTCGTTGTCGCCTTCGCCATGGCGAACGCGACCGCATCATTCGTACCCAAAGTCTCGATCGATACAATTCGCACCGAGTTCAAAGGTGCCAAAGTAATGATTGCAGTTGGCGGTTGGGGTGATACTATCGGTTTCTCTACTGCCGCCAAAACAGATGATGGCATCCAAAAGTTCGCCACAGATGCTGCCACCATGCTGAGCACTACCACTGCAGATGGAATTGGTGAGAGGACAAATAATTATATTGAGGGACTGTCAGTCACTAACAGACACTAGACATCGACTGGGAGTATCCTGGTGGGAACGGCGCGGACTACAAACAAACTCCCAACTCTGCGAAACAGTACGAGATTGATGCCTTCCCTAAGATGCTACAAGCCATACGCCAGGCCATCGGCGACGATAAGCTACTGTCCATCGCCGTGCCGGGTAAACAGCAAGATATGATTGCATACACCAACACAACCGGTCCCCTGATCTGGCCCTACGTTGACTGGGTCAATGTACGTCTCGTCCCTTCATGATCTTCCCCTGGCTAGCAATCCATGCTTTACTCAAATACACATCAACGATCACCCGACTAACTAACCTTAGATTATGTCGTACGACCTCATGAATCGCCGCGACACCGTAACGGCACATCACACCTCCGTAGTCGGCACCGATACCAGCATACAAAACTACCTAGACATCGGCTGCCCACCGAGCAAGATCAACCTCGGCTTCGCATTCTACGCCAAGTACTTCAAAACCGAGGGCTACTGCTCCCACCCTCTCGGCTGTCCCATCGTTCCCGCCGAGTCTCCTTCTGGCGCAGACACACTGACGAGCGGAGCTTGGACCTTTGAAACGGCCAATATGAAGCCGATAGATTATTCCAAGATCGTCGTCAGTTACGATGGCACTTGCGGGGCCGACAAGAACACCAAGTGCGCAAGCGCTTGCTGCAGCCAATATGGCAACTGCGGCTCTGGGCCACAATTCTGCCAGGGCGGGTGCCAACACGCCTTCGGCACTGGATGTGAAGACCCCGACATTTTCGGGTCGTGGCAGAACGCCTCGCAAAAGGGTATCACAGACGATGTTCTGGGTGGGCAGTACTACTACGACGCTGCCAACTCGCTGTTCTGGACGTGGGACACGACGGACCTCATGAAGCGCAAGTTCAACGAGATCGTCGCGAAGTATAACCTCGGTGGTGTTATGGCGTGGAGCTTGGGTGAGGATAGCTACGACTGGAGTCACATCCGCGCGATTGCCCAGGATCTGAATGATCTGAATGGTGGTGGGGGCCAGTATACCACGACGACTTTGGTGACGAGTACGATTCGAGCCTCGGCTACTACTTCCACCGAGACGCCGGCTACCTATAAGACTAAGGCACCGGCCACTACTAGGGCGTCGTCGACGACTAAGACTTCAGGGTATGCGATTCCGACCACGAATGTGGGTACAGATACCACTGTCAGTGGAGATGGGGATCAGGATCAGGATCAGACAGAAGCCCAGGACCAGACGCAGGCCGGAGACGACTCGCAACAGACGGATCACACAAGCAATCAGGTCGATGGGGATGCAAGTACAGATGTCTCGGACGACGAGGCTGCTGCGGAGCAGAGTGACAGCGACGTTGACGCCAACACAGACAACTCTACTGACGATACGGACGCGGATACGGATATTGACACCTCCAGCTCTGACACTGACACCTCCACGGCCGATGCCTCATCTGCCACCCCTGACGCCGATGCTGGATCCGGAACTGATGGAGAGCAGGCTCAGAGGAAGGCGGGTAGTGACTGTGGAACTTCGAAGTAAGGGCGAAAGTTCTCTGCTACGAGAAGGGACTCAACGCATGATGCGGAGACCGGCACGGTGGGATCACAATGCATTGAATCCGGGGGTGCATGATGAGAATGGACTTGCATTGATATGAATATGGACATCGATTGGTATCCTAGCCAAGCTGAGTAGAAGCGGATAGGCACAATATAGAGAAATTCAGTACCATGGAAACTTGAGGCTTGAAAGTTGATGATGATGATACTGGTTATTCTGGATTCGTGGCTACCCAACTCTGACGACATTGTCCATACACTATGCGATGTAGGCTTTGTGCTCTATGCGCGTTTGAATGCCAAGTGATGTATGCTGGCGCCAAGCGACTGTTCTCTGACTGAATCCAGGCGATGGTGAATGTTCGATTATCATCGTATACCAAATCATATCATCAATTCCGATGCGCTACCGAAAACAGATATCATGTCACACAGATAGAAGATCCTGACGTCCATGCTGACATCTATTGAGGCCGTTATCTCTGACTCCACGCAAAATAGCCTTCGGAGCTCATAGGACGTTGACATACCCGCTACCTGTTCTTTTCCTTAACCTTATCAGGTAGAACTAGCAACATGCCGTAGCGTAGTACATCTTGTCTAAGCCGTGGATGAGCCGAGACTCCCGAAGCATCCCCTCGACGGCCGACATCGATCGATCGATGAGGCAGGTTGTCTGGCACTCGAGCTCTTCCTCTTCTTTCCCTACATCTCTTGCCTGTCTTGCCCAGAAGTAGAAGGGGCAGGGAGAACGAATACGTAACGCACGCTTACCGTTTCTCCTCGCTATACTGCATTTGTGGGAAGGGGTGAGGTTCCAATAGGCCTGGAGACACACTAGGGCTAGTAGGTCTGTACGGTACATCTGAGGTTGTCCACGAGTGTAAGAATTGTAACGATGTTTGGGAGCTTGAAAGAAGCCTCTAGATAATTAACGCGGGCTAACATTCCTTTTTGAGAGAAAGAAAGAAAGGAAGGAAGGAAAGGACAGCAGGAACGGCGGCGCTACACAGTACTCGCTCGAGTCCAGTCAACACACTCAAGTGTTCCATCGGAGCTGCTCAGGTGCAATACATGTATGTAATGAATAGATTCTAGGAAACGGAAGTGCGAGTCTAGAGGGTAAGCTGTACGCATCGCCTCGATTCTTCTCTGTTTTCCTGTCCTGGAGCAGTGTATCTCTCTACAGACCTAGGGGAGTGCCATTCATGTCATAGAGTGTTGTAGATGTCGCATCATGTAGCATCCGTGTGGGAATCCCAAGTCACTGGAAGACGTTGGGGAAGAGTATGAAGCTCGCTCGGATACCGGAGAGCGGAAACGCTACGTCGACGTAATGCGGCTGAGCCGAGTTGTCGTAACGTCCCGGGGTCGGCGAAGAGTTGGTGGTACCCGAGATAGGCATGTAGAACCTACTTGCGTAGGCTTTGTGGCTTTGTAGCGTTGTAGTTCGCTATGTTGGGTTAGTTTTGGAGTTGGAGAAGGCTGGCATGTTGCACGGGTCAAGTGGTTTAGCGATGTAGTCGTTTGTCTCCTCGTACTTGCTGGTGGAGCGGGATGTTGGGAGTATGCATTACATGTAGATTATTACCAATATGTTCTGGTGGAAACTTGAGACGTGAGTAGTAGAGTTTCGAACCAATTGGATATGAGAGCATTAAGCCCAAGGCGGAGGGGGAAAGGTAGCTCATAGCATAGGATAAGAAACGGGTGTATTGGGTGCAAGCAGATATGCTGGTCCCGACATGTGAGCTCGTTAGCGTAGGAGAGGGACATAGCATTAGCGCGCAACAAACGTGATGATTACTATTCGGTAAGACCAGGGGAATCGTATTAAGAGGCGGAGGGTCCCCATCACCATGTGTCAGCCCGTTGTCAGCATCCCATTGCGTAGGCGACCATTGAATAGAGATGGAAATAATGAGCACGTCGTACGCACATGCTCGGTCAATGTTCAGATTAGCTGATTGAACATGTGCTCTCTTACCTCTGTAGGATGGCGGAGCTCCGGTTCCTCCCCTGCACTACTGGTAGCAATTGCTCCCGACCGAGGTCCTGCAGGGCTGTTTAGTGCAATCATCACGTGTGCCAAGAGCGATTGAGCGACCGAACCAATAGAAAGCTGGCATCTCAGCCACGGAGATTATGTAACCCCTGAGTTAGTCTCCCTCTTTTACGGCTCTAGTTGCACCTTTCGAAGAGGTAGTCAATCGCTCTATCGTGCGATTTAAAGGCCCCACCTCCCACTGGCTCGCTCGTTCAGACACGTGTGACCTCTCGGAAGTTCATACCTGAGTACGGAAATATGGCGAGGACGGTAGCAGCGACTACAAAGGTAGCGCAGGTACGCCAAAAAGCCTGGAAGCCTAAAGTCAAAACTGGATGTACGACATGCAGGTAAGAGCAGTACTTTCTTTTCTGCTTCCTTAAACGACAAGTATTGCCGGAGGGGACCCAGGGCCGGCGTTGAGGATGCTTATGGGAGATTTGCCCAGGCGTGAAGGCAGGTCCATGCAGGACGTACCGCGACCCACAGATACTCCGTGTACTCTTCAGCTACCGTACTATTTCGTACGGGACCAATGATCGGCCGGGAAGAACTTGTGCTTAGCGTAACCGGACCCTGTGGGGCGTACCTGTGTTTCTGCTAGGTGGAGAGGGTGACAACAGCTGACACTTGGAAGAATCCGCAGAGTGAAGTGTGACGAAGCCAAACCGAGTTGCCAACGATGTGTTTCAACTGGCCGGAAGTGCGACGGTTATACCGCAGCGCCCTCTAGGCAGACCCAAGCGATCGTTTGTGGACCTCAGACGTCGTCTATAGCTTCGGTAATGCAAGGCCTCAACTTGGATTCATTCGAGGAGCAAGAAGCGTTCCACTTCTACCAGTACCACAGCTCCACGGAACTGTCCGGGTTATTCGATTCCGGGTTCTGGAAATTCGAAGTTTTACTTGCGGCTCAAACCACACCTGCCATCAGGCATGCCGTGACCTCGCTTGCTGCGATGCACAGAAAATACGCCACTGGCCATTCGTCGGTGGTGCCAGACGATCCCTCGGATAGGTATTTGCGCTTCGCGTTGGTGCAGTCGAATCGAGCCATCCAAGAGATTGTCAGCGCTCCAGGCCACGGAACGATAGCCGACAAGATCACAATGATAACTTACTGCATATTATTTCATTGCTTAGCCACCCTCCAGGGACATCAGAAAACGGCGATACAACATTTGCGCGGCGGCATCCGAATACTCAGGGAGATCGATGAGGAAATCGGTTCCTCACCAGTGGATCTTGGTAGTCATCCTGTGTCGCTACATACGGTCCGCGGTATGCTTATCGACATGGACGTGCAGGCTAGAGGAGTAATGAGCGAAGCCGATCAGAAGAAGTGGGAGCCGCCACCAAGACGCGGTCTTCAGGTTACTCGTGCGCCATTTCAAACGTTCTTCCACGCTCGCTATTACATGGAGACGACCTTGAATGATATGGTGCAATTAGTCAAAAGCGTAGGCCAACGCCAACCAAAAGCCAAGGAGAGCATCGAGCTTGTGCTTGCAGAGTATACGCGGCTTCGAAATCAGTATCTTGCTGGCGGTGTTCTCTTAGACGAGTTTCTCGCTGACCCAAAGAACAATGCAGATAAGAGAGTGGCCTTGGGCATACAATTGACATATACTTTAGGCCATATATTCATCAACGCTTTCAGTCGGTGGGTCCCGGAGAAGAATGACTGGGCGATCGATCATAGGAATCCAGATCCGCCGGGCTGGCGACACGACCCCTTCAAAGAAATCGAGCTGGAGCGGATCCTGGCAGTCATTATGAGCCTATGTACGGACTTGCTCGAAGAACAACGACGGGTCGGAAGAAGTTCACAAGTCCGCCCTTACTTCTCATCAGGCTCCGGTGTGCTCGGAGGCCTGTGGATCGTAGCATCTGTCTCCAAGGATCCTGCTCGTCGGCGCAAGGCTATTGAGATGCTGCGCGCCAATCCACGCCGGGAGGGTCTCTGGGATAGCGTGGTTGCAGGCGAAATAGCACAACAGGTGCTCACGTTAGAGGAAGAGACTGCGAAGCAAGGCTGCGCCAACAGCGAAGCGGATCCAGAAATCGTATGCAGGCTGGAGACGTCTTGGACGGAGGCTCGTCCCTTGGCTGGCAAGTCCCTTCTCGCTTACCAAGGGGAGGAGGCCCATTCCCATCTGATACGAGATGTCGCCATTACATACAACGAGGAGCGAAAAGCGACTATCGAATTTCGTAACGTGAAGCAACTGAAGATGGGAGAGCGCGGCCTCTTCAAGCGGATAGAGTGGTGACAAAGGCGCTCCTGGAAGAGAGAAGACGTTAGATGAGAGTGGAATTATACTGCACTGCTGTTGTAGGATAGACGATTTTGATCGATGAAGGGTTGTTTACTTATGTCCTTCTCCATATCCATTGGCTGGATGAGACCGACATGTATACCGCATGTAGGGTCATGCAGATAAGCTGCAAGGCGCGATCCGGTGGGAGCAGTGATGACGCAGGGTAGAGCCGGAGGTAGACCTAAGATGCACATAACAGCCTGGAATGACACGAGAGTCGTATACTTCATAGCTGCCATCTATACGGCTGCAAGATGGCATGCAAGATTGCCCAGAGTGGAACTTGCGAGACACTGACTGACGGTAAACTTTGAGGTGCCACCTGGGCAGGTGGTGAAAGACGCAGCACGTGATCGGACCAAAACGGGCCGGCTGCAGCCCGCGGGCAGATCCCTGCATTCATTCCAGCCATCGTCTTTTCCGTGCAGCAGCCGTCGCCCAATCGTACGCAGCCTCATAATCGAAGGGGCTGGGAGGAGGCTGGGAGCTCAGCTCGCGGCCAGCGATCTCGACGGCCTTCAGCTGAAAGGAAAATGCCTCTTGCTGCGACGCACTATCGGCCGTTGCATATGAAAGTCGGGCGACGGCCAATTGCAGGGCTCCACGAGTGAGGTCGACGACCCACTGGCCGCGCGCTTTGGTGAGACGCGCAGAGCTGTTGCAGGTGCTGCAGCGAGCTCCCCAGAAGGCAGCCGGCAGCCCTGGCACGCCGAGTTCGCTGGCAATTGGCGACGGGCGCCGGGCGCGCAGCTCGTGCCGTGCCCATTGCAGCGCCGCGATGCCTCGGTGCCAAAGGCGCTGTTGTTGTGGTGACTTCTGCTCGGCGCGGCCCCATGCATCGAAAAGGAGCTCTCTCACACGCTAGCGCTCCCCCGTAAACAGCGCTAGGCCCCATCGGCACAGCTCCCAAGCTGCCCACCCAACCTCGTCGCCGTGTTGCCAGCCCGGCCCACCCACAACAACAGGCCCCGGCTTACTTCTATTCCCCTCCTCTCTCCTCGCGCTGAACACCTCATCGCTCCTCCACTTACACCCCGCTACTGCACCCAATTGCACATCTTCACGTTTCGGCCACCTCTCGCAGTCCTGACTGAAGCTGGCTATCTTTAAGAGCTTCTCCACGCTCACCCTTCTCTCCTCGTGAGACCCCCCCTTCCAAAGGAGCCAAGAAGTTCTTTCTTGTCTTCCTTTCGAATTGTTCTCGTAACGGTTCGAGAGGGCTTCAAGAAAGAACGCCGCGACTCCAGCCAACCTGGACTTTGACGCCCGCGTACCGATCCCCTTCAGTGTCTTCCCGTCCTCGTATCGGAGTGACGCTGTCACTAAAGAATCAACCAAAGTCAAGGTAGAAGGCGAAGCACAGCTACCTTCTTCGCACGTCGGACGGGAAGGTCACGAAGAGCACCGCGAATCCTTCTCTGCCACCGTCCGCCGCCCAGCCGAACGCGACACACGCTACAAGGAGGAGGTCCGTGTCTACGAAGAAGACCGCTCCCGCCGCCCACAGCATCGCGAAGAGGTCCGCATCCACGAGGAGCACCGCGTCCGCCAGCCCGAGCAGCACCGCGAGCAGCGCAGAGAGCGCGTCGAGGTCGATTTCCAGTCCCGTGATCGGTGAGTAGCCCCAGCACTGTTTTCATCAGCACGAATCAGCCAAACAAAAGCCCCCTGAAAATTGGCGGGAAAAAAGCCACAGCACGCTTAACCTCTTTGCTTTATTGTTGTCCGAGCGACACGCAGTCCCCACTTTTCCTCTCCCTCCTCTTCCTTGCTCGGGCTGACCCTTCCTCTTCCCATCCACAGCTATCAACAACCTTACGACCGTTACGTCGGGAGCCACATCGACGTCAAGGACCGGTCCTACGACAGAGACTTCAACACTGTCCACGGCCCTGCCACCGACTACGCCCCCACCCAGATTGACGTCTCCGAGCGTCAATTCCGCGAACGCACCCGTCCCATCGTAGGAGGTGCTGCTGCTGAGCGAGGCTACGCCGACCTTAGCACCCAGCCCAACCGCGAGCAGGCTACCGGCTACGCCAGGGAGACCTACTCCGGCGCCCACGACACCTACCCTTCCT
Organism: Lophiostoma macrostomum CBS 122681; assembly: GCA_010405375.1. Lineage (NCBI taxonomy): Eukaryota > Fungi > Ascomycota > Dothideomycetes > Pleosporales > Lophiostomataceae > Lophiostoma > Lophiostoma macrostomum. The sequence goes on from MU004454.1 coordinate 74,271, forward strand.
CAAGGCGTGAGGTTGACACTGTCGACTCTCGCTACCCTTCTCAAGCCCGAGGAGAAGTTCGAGTAGAGAAGACTACTCGGACGACTGTCGACGCCCCCAGCAAGCACAAGCGTGATATGGGATATTACGACAACGACGGCCAGTATCATTCTTTCCGCCACGGTCTCCACAAAGCCGCCGATAAGATCCTCCATCCCATCCACGGTCACCGCCACCACCACACTTCCTCTCACTCCCACGCCGGCTCTCATCACCGCGAAGACCGCGACGAAGTCGTAGTCAAGGAAAAGTTCACCACTACCGTCCCAGCTCCCGCTCCCCTTCCCCAGCGCGTCACTTCAGGTGTTCCCGTCCAGCGAGTCCAACACGCCACAGCCAGCCACTCAGCACCTGTTCCTACGCGTCACGTAAAAGCCCGCACCATGTCTCCCGCCAACACCATCACCATCCCCTGCCACCACATCCGCATTGGCGATCTCCTGATCCTTCAGGGCCGCCCTTGCCAGGTCATCCGCATCACCACCTCTTCCCAGACCGGCCAACACCGTTACCTTGGTGTTGACCTCTTCACCAAGCAGCTCCATGAGGAGTCTAGCTTCATCTCCAACCCAGCTCCTTCCGTCATGGTTCAGAACATGCTTGGCCCAGTCTTCAAACAATACCGTGTCCTAGACATCCGTGAGGACGGCCGCGTTGTCGCCATGACCGAGACAGGTGATGTCAAGCAGGGTCTTCCTGTCCTCGACCAGAGCAGCCTCCTCAACCGTTTGACCGATTCGTTCGACAACGGCCGTGGCAGCGTTCGCATTCTTGTCATCAACGACGATGGCCAGGAGCTTGCTGTTGACTACAAGGTTGTTCATGGCTCAAGGTTGTAGACCTCTTAAACAGTCAATGGTGAGTGTTCGTCCTACATCATCTTGTCTGTCATTTTGCTAATCATGTCAGGTCGTAGCCAAACCTTCCGCATGTGTCATGAGAGCATTCTGGAATTTGCTTCCGTCGGCCCCTTCGTCTTAAATTGTGTTCATAAACTCTTTCAACGCTGGTTAAGGTCATCGCCATCTCGTCTTCAAGCATTAGGTGGCGTCATAACGCTGTCCGGTGTTTGCAGGTGAGCATCGCTGCCGTCTGATCTTGGAAAACACCTGGCGCAGGGATCTCCGGGCTATATGACCGCGCAAGCAACATCTGTGGATAGTTAATGAATGGAGTCTTGCTTATACTTTGTGAATATTGTTGTTGCTTGTACCTGTGCTTTCCCTCGTTCGGTGTTCGTCCTCTATCTGGCCTGCGTTCATTATTGCCGGCACTACCCCGCGTTCTCCACCCTCACACTGCACAGTAGCTTCCGCCGCGGGAGCGACACATCTCAACTGAACTCCTCATTTAGCGTTACGACGACTGTAGCCAAGCCGAGGTGAGCCTCTTCCCACTTAATCAATCACTCATACGTATCTTGTCACTGACAATGCCTCATTCAGATCACTCGGACTCGCCAACTTCGGGGTCTACGTTCCACGACCTACCTCCCTTCCCTGATAGCGTTCCTACCGCGCCTCTCCTCCGTATCTCGCTTCACAAACTGCTTGCTCATGATCGCGCAGAGGAAGAGCGGTGCTGGAACGCTTGCTGCGATCTTGGCTTTTTCTACCTCGATCTGAGTTCATCAGCTAGAGATGAGCTCGAAGCCAAGGTTGTCAATGGAGAGGCACTATTGCGGGATGCAGACCAGCTGTTTGAAGTGATGCAAGGTTTCTTCAATCTGCCGATTGACGAGAAGACTAAGTACGATTTTGCGGACCAAGGCAGCTACTTTGGCTACAAGGGTTATGGAAAGGGGATTGTGGACAAGAAAGGGACAAGGGACAGGAACGAGTTCTACAATGTCCGTTCCTCCATCTTTCCTGCATTCACTGGACTGGACAACGAGACCTTGGATCGGCTAACGAACTCCTCTAGATCTCCAAAGACGACGTTCTGGGCCTCAGCGAAAGACTGCCTTCGCCACATGTGCTCAACGGTCACAGGGATCTGTATGCTTCCTATATCAAAGCGTCCCATGCAATATGCATGCTGGTAGCTTCCATCCTGTCCTCACGACTTCCCCTCACCGAACCTACGCAACGCGCCGGCGGCCTCCCTTCGATGCACAAACTCACCGCGGTCTCGGGCGATCAGGTTCGGTTCGTCAAGGCTCCTCCACAGACCCAAGATCTCAACGCGGTGGCCTTGGGCGAGCATACGGATTTTGGTAGTGTGACGGTGCTCTTCAATCGCCTCGGCGGTCTACAGGTTCGGCTGCCTGATTACATCACCGCGATACCGCCTGTCGAGTCTGATTCTGGGGAAGACAAGGGTGTAGAGGAAGAGTTGTGCGAGGAGGGCTGGGCGTATGTGCGTCCGCTACCCGGTCATTGCGTCATCAATCTTGGAGACGCTCTCGTCAAGTTCTCAAACGGCAGATTGAGGAGCAATATACACAGGGTTGTGGCGCCACCGGGTGAGCAGGGAAAGAAAACACGACATAGTCTGGTGTACTTTTCCCGGCCGGAGGATGATGTGGTGCTCAGGAGCTTAGTCGAGGGAGGGCAGGATGAGGAAGGTGGGAGTGGGGTAACTGGGGTGACTGCTAAGGAGTGGATTTTGAGAAGGGCGTTGGGGAGGAGGAAGCTAGATGGCTGGGAGGGCAGTGGTGGTACTGAGAGTGTGAGTATGAGAGCCGAGGGGAAAGCGTAGCCCGTATCTGGCACACTGATTATGCACGCATCTTTTGTAGCTTTGGAGTTCAATTGATACATACCAATAACAGTAAACGACATCAATAACTCAAAAATGCTTGCATCTTGCCTATCATCTATATGTCTGTCCGCTGTTCACATCTCCTCGTATCCACCCCGCCTTAACTCGCTCTCTATTGCACTTCTTCCGCACCCTCAAACCCCCTAACCCACCCCTCTTCCCCTCCCTCTCCCTCTCCCTCTCCCTCTCCCT
>MU004455.1:0-76803 GCA_010405375.1 Lophiostoma macrostomum CBS 122681
CTTAGCTTAGTTAAGTATTATTTTAAGTAAAGGTATACGCGCTATAAGTCTCTCTAGCTAGTTTTTACCTATAGGCTCTCTACTATATATAGCTAATAGTTTATCTACTATATCTACTATCTTACCTAATAAGAAAAAAAATTCTTATAAATTAAGGTTAAGAATATATTAGATAATTATCTATTCTTTAGTTAGGGTAATCTTATAATAGCTATTATATCTATTATATAAAAATATATTTCTATAGTTTTAATAAGAGAGTATATTTAATAGTATACTAAATACTATAGCAGCGTATTAGAGAAATAGAATTTACTTAGAATAATAGGTAATAAGAGTAAGTTTAATTCTACCTTCTTATTTAATTAATAATTAATATTATTATTAAGACATTTTACATTAATAGAAAAGTTGGTAGTACTAAGAAAAAGTATTCTAGGTAATAGGGTATTCTAGGTAATAGTGCTCTATATTATTAAATATATATTATTTAAAGTTATATATAAAAACTTTATTTATAAATATAATAAAAGTAGTAGTTTTTATAAACTAGCTATAAATATAAAATAGTACTAATATATTATTTAAAAATTAAAAAAGCTAAAAAAATAATAGCTTACTAACTTATATTTATAGCTTATTACTTATTTATAAATATATTTAAATATAACTAGATTTAAGCTATTATAAGTACTATAGTTTTTACTAATAATACCTAAAGAATAAAAAGTTAACAAGCGGAAGCTCTTATAAGCAAAACACTACTCTCTCTATAAGGAGCTAATATTAATCGAATTATATCCAAGAGTCTTCCCTTGATGCTGTAAAACACATTCTGAGGGGCACGGTAAAGGATACCAAAGGCCAAGAAAGCCTTCGAGCTCCTGGCTGGAATATGACTCGATAAATACGCGCTCCTCGTCGGTTAGCGACGTTGAGAGGTGTGACTTTCACTTGTCTCGTTGAAAGAACTCCGCTCGGCTGAAAGCGTACCAAGCCGCAGACCGCATGGAGATCACAACGTATAGATAGTGTGTATCGGTTACTCATTGAAGCAGAGTAATTTTCATGAATGAATGTATAGAAGGACTCAGCCTTGCGGCGGCCCCCACAAACATGGCGTTCTCTATCGTTAATGTGATATTCTCATTGGGTGATTGAGATCAAGCCTTGTGCCCTCTTCTTTTCTTTTGCTTGATCAGCCACTTGGAAAGCTTGGATTTCACTAAGCATGATAGTGGATATGCAAATGGTCTGAACGCAGTCTCGTGGATGCTGATGAAGTGGCCGCTCATGGATTAGTGTCGCTTCTGGACCAGCAGGACGGCGCAAAATGGCAATTTCAGGCGACGAGGCTCGCCCACCGGCCCAATACGAGAGGCTGTAAACTATAGGAGGAAAGCTCCGGACTGGCAAGGCCCTTCCCACTTCCCAGAGCAATTCCTCGCCCTGATCTGATTTTCACAAGCAGTCTGGCTCGTCTCCACAAAACCCCCCTCCGTTCAACAGTCCTGGCGTAACAATGTCTATGACCACTGGTATGCCACTGTCAACGCAAATGGCGATGACCTCCGGGTCCTTGGATATGTCCTCGACCTTTGGTTGGCGCTCTGCTGGCACAGTTGATGGCGGAATCACATGTATGGGAATCGCTTCGCATCCACTATGCTACAACACTAATAGCGATAAGGGTCCGCCTCCATCTACGATCCTATGATGTACTACATCTCGTCATCGGCACCATACTACCATATCTGTATGTCTGGCGAGTCGAACTCATGTGTAGTATGGAACACCTGCTCTTCCAACTGGATCGTAGCAGGCTCGTCATCGTCAAGCTGGTCTGTGATCTCGATCCACGCAAGTTGATTGCATTGCCTAACGACATTATAGTGGCAATAGCGGCAAGAATTGCAGCTACGACGTGCTCCTTAGCTCTTATGGCGCTTCCAATACGTCGACTAGCTTCTGGTGCGATGCCAACTCTGTAACGGGTGCCACATTCTATCAGCAATATCCTTCTGGAGGTAAGCGCATCCAAGCGATCATTCAGACTGTGCTAACAATACAAATTGCGTAGTAAACACTCTCTCAGACTCTCTAGCGACGTCAAGCATGGTGATGAGCTCAAGTACCATGTCGACAATGATGCCAGGCGCCACTGCTACGCCCTCCACATCCGCCTCAACATCAACACCAACGCCAACTATTGCTCCAACGACCTCAGCTGCCTCCGTGTCGAAGAGTGGAGGATCTGCAAACATTGGAGCAATAGTAGGCGGCGTGATTAGGGGACTGGCGGTTGTAGGTGGCATCATCCTCGGCGCGATATACCTTCTTCGTCGACAGCGCACGAACGTACAGGCATCAGGCACCTACGACGACCAAATGAAAAGCAACGATCCGAATATGGCAGCACCGGCTTATTACTCACCTCGAACCACGAGTCCACGAAGCTGGACGCGCGAAACAGGGATCGATAGATATTCCGGTATGCCAGTGTATGAAGTACAGCCTGGATGAGGAGCGAGATGCCCGTGGGCAACGGCATGATCAGCTCAGAACAGATTGTACAAGGCGCTGGAGCGACTGGTAGGATCTCGGTGGTGTAGTTTGTATTCGTGACGGTCTTTAGCGTTAAGTAGGAAAGAGCTATGGCTACAGATTTGGAAAGGCTTGAGCGTATACACTTACCAAATGTGGCCTCAGAGTTTCAGTTACGTCATACGTTCGTAAGGTAAAAGGATTGATCATGTCTTTGCTTGAACCTTTTCCACGTGAACCGATCATTCGGATATCATCGTGTGCCGACTGTACTTCAGGGTATCAACGGAACGGCATCAAGTTCGAGAAGACCAGTTGTCACAAGTAAGATTCCCCAACGGCTCTATCCTGTATGGGCTTTCTAATTTGATCACTCATAGAAGGATGACGTTGGTCCATGCACTCGGAAATAAGTTTCGCAGAAGTAGCCCAAAGCCAAAATCGCTTGAGTCTGGTCGGAGAATTTGTGCGGATTGCATGCAGCCGAAGCTTGGCTGATGCAACCGGTAGATGGTGATTTAAATTGTCGACAATAACGCATACAGAATGTGGCCACCTGATGGTGGATGCCAATATGTGGGGCACCCATCATTTCCCACTTGCACAGCAACGATCAATGGCACAATACAGGGGTGATTCTCGCTTGTTCAATGATTTTGTCGGCAGGTATTGCGATATGGACACTAAATAGCTTGGCCTATGTTCACCGGCCGACACTTTTCTTGGATCCATGCTGGCCATCGTGGTCTTCATTTCAACGAGTCCTCTCTTCTATATATATGTGAGGCAACATCACTTCTCGACTTCCTTGCAAGCAGTCCTTGTCATTCGGGTCTCCACTTGTGAAATGGGATAGCCGCTCTTATATACAGAAGGTGGAATCGATGTGGAATGTATCGCATGTTGAACGTTGGAACACTCGCACGCATATCGACCAAGGTCACCCGAATGACCGCTACACTACGACATGGTTCAGATACTCTCGTCCAAGAACTGTGCTACCGATCAGGGGTTGTATCTGGAAAATGAAAAGGCCTATGAGGACCCGTACCGCCCGCCAAAGATCAGACATCTTTCCCTGCAGATCCTCGACATATTTTCTCAGTACCCGCTCAACAAATTCAACGACTCAAAGGAGCGGCTAGCTGCAGGTACAAGTAACTTTTTGTCCATTATTGATAGCTTTGTCATATCTGGAAGTCCCGTTGAGGCGTGCCTTCCTGCGTTCCCCTTCAAGTCTACGAATAGGGTGTACAAAGTGCTCGGCACTGTTCCGGATAAGGCTGAAGAATTGGCCCTCGAGCGACTCAACTTTTTGTGTATACAGGTCGGGAAAATATACCCACCAGGGGCTAAAATAACAATCATCTCGGATGGCATCACTTACAACGGTAATTCAAGTTCACCTGAGTACTTGCGCTTTGTTCAAGATAGAGACTGACCGTAAAGGGTAGACTTGTTGTCAGTATCAGATCGCGAGACATGGGCTTACGGAGAAGCTCTGCGTGCGATGGCCTCGGAGAAGAAGTTCAACTACCTCGAATTCGCCCGGATGAAGGATCTTCTCGACATCTCAATACCGGACAAGCTACGTGAGATCAACTACGTCGCAAATTGCACAAACTTCCGGCGGCTACTGCTCAATATGCATGGAAGATCCGATCTGGATATCGATAAGGAGATTGCAAACAATCCGGACACAATGCTCACCTATCTTGGCTATCGGAGGTTTCTCGAATCCGATTTGAAACACATCTATCCTTTCCATGAGAACTGGAGCAGCAACGGCGCATATAAGCGGGATGTAAAGTACCTTGCGAAGCAACTGCTGATCCGAGGATACGTAAGTTATATCCATGCGCAGTGCTACAATTTCGTCAGCGATGTGTTGACTCACGTCTGCATTAGGCTTTTGCAAGCGCCGTTCGACACGCGTTTCCTGACCACCTACGCTTTTCCATTCACGAGTCAATAGGCGAACATAAGCTAGCTATAAGCTTGCTGAATACAAGAACTGGATACACGACTCCATGGCACTGTAGCGTTGCATTGTTGGCAACAGGGGAGTGGATTAGTGCCCCGATGGGGGAGTTCCAAAAAGACTCTCGTTTAGAAGTTGTATACGACAAAGGCCGACCGAGTCATTACCAGGAGATTTTGCACACAAACGGTATTTCTAGTATCAGCGAAACGTCGGCAATCTATCTGCAGCGACCCAAGCCGTTCAATGGAGTCTTACGTGGATATTCTGCCCCCGCTCAAGACACTCTGCTAAATTGAGGAAGTCATGGCACTAGAAAGGCTCGAACGCGGAAAAAGGAAAAGCAAAATAGCTATTCTGTGTTTTCGTCACCGAATGTTCAGGTCAAGGATGACGTCGTGCTACAGTGTGATCAATCTGGTGCACTTGAGCATTCACCGCGTCTCCACACCGCATACCTTCTTTCACTGCGCCTCCAAGATAACTCTTTCACTCGAGCATAATTTCGCTTAATTTGGCGTACCGCGCACTTTGAGCAAGATCTTGTTAATAAACACCTTTTCTTTCCGTCAACACGAAGTTCTCACCATCCGCACACTCGCATCCACATTCGCATCCACGCACACAACTAGCTTCACACAAGACACTTCGTCGTACAATTTCCGCTCTTCCAAAAGCTTCCTCTACATCTACAATGGCACCAAGAATACACATGTACTTGTTCGGCGATGATACCCAGCTGCCGTTCGAATTCCCAGCCTCGACGACGCGCGACTACCAGGTAAGTACTTCTTTCAACACCAATCATTCCATAGCTTCGAATTGCGATCTAACTATGTTAGGTTCTCGAGGACAGCGCATTCGCGGGGTTTGCCCGTTCCAGGGACATCTTTGACGTCCACTTCCATCTCACTGGCGACAGATGCCTTGGAATCATCATGGTCAAGTTTTGGGAGGACGACGAGTACTTGGTGGAAGCCAAGAAGGGCGTCCTGAGCATCTGGGCACACTTTGTGCCGCGCAAGCATCCTGCCTTTGGAGCGCTCGTGCCGGCCGCCAATGCGCGCCAGGAGCAGGTTGGTGGTGGGAGTTCGAGGAGGATTCCGGCGGGAACGGGTCCGTCGTGGGCTACGACCACCGAGGACATCACCGAGGTAAAGCTTCTTGAATTTGGGATTTGGGCTCAGATGCTAATGAATGTCATGATTTAGGTGTCGACGGAGCTTAGGCGTCACTTGGAGGAGGAAGAGGATGACAATGCACGTGAGTCCCACCATTCCCCTTCCCCCCACCCCAGCACACATCAGCACGGAGGAGCACAAGAGGATGTCCAGACGGTGCGTCGGAGTGAGCGCGTGGGGCGCTACACGGCGCGCTACAGATGAGGGGGTTTGGGGTCGTCGCAGGGTTGGACGGGGCCTGAAGGGGAGGGGGGAGGAGGAAGGAAGGAGGGAGGGTGTATGATGTGGTGTGGGGGTATCAGGCGGAGAAGAGGAGGGTTGGGGTCTTCGTGGGGTGAGGCGGGGGTCGAACGGGAGGAGGGAGGGTGTATGATGCGGGGAGGGTGTACGATGGGGTGTAGGATTTCAGGCATATAGACACAGAATGCCGAAAAGTTTCCATGTTCTCTGTCATCCTTTATGGATTTTCGTCAATTCCAAGGGGTCTTTGCTACCCCTAGTGATGTCCCTCAGACGGCACGTCGCAGAATCGACGCCTTACCACTTCCCCCTTGTCTTGGTAATGTTTGTCATCCTTCAGTAACCTTCCCAATTCTTAGAATGTTTTCGCTACCACCTTTAATGCCCCGTAGACGGTACATTGCAACATCGACGCCTTACTACCTCTCATCTAGTCTTGGTAGCATTTGTTATCCTTTACCAACTTTCCCAAATTCCAAATTGTTTTTGTAAACCCTAGTAATGGCCCCTAGGGCATCATATCACAACATCGACGCGACCTAGACATCTTACGCCCCTCCCACCCACCTTAACAACATCTGTCATACTAAACTAATTATTGCGAATCCCAAGCAGCCTCTGTTACCCTACATAATACCCTTCAAACGGTATATAACAACATCGGCACGATATTGGGAAGTCTAGAACTCTTCCTAATAACCTTACTTACCCTTGCTATCCTTCATCGGCCTCGGTAAATTCCAAAAGAATTCGTTACCTGCAACGTTAACCTTATACAGCGTATTGCTCTACCTACACTTGTCTCGAATTGGGCTACCTTTTATACCCTCTATCACCCTTCAACAGCCTTCGTTAAGTCTAAATAAATTTGTTACATACTACAATGTCCTTAAACTATGTGTAGGGAACTCTATACTAGCTCCAAGTCTAGCTCCCGTTGGTTCCCTCCGTTATTCTACGAGGACCCTCGTCAAGTCCATTTGTCTTCCGTTCCCCAGAATGATACCCTTAAACGGCGTTTTCCTTCATTATCGCAGGAACGCACCTTAAACACACCCGCTATATATGCATACAACACACATATATGTATATAATCTGTCCAAGTGATATACTCAGATTCCTAGCAAGTCTCACAGCTACAGCCAACACGCATTTTCCCTAAACGCCACGCCATTCCCATGCACAAAAACGCCGAAACCAGGAGTCGGAGTGGGAGTCGAGTAAAGAGTAGAAGGAACGATTTACAATGAACACAACCCCGGTCATCTCAACCACCACATTCCTTTCCCACAAGCCTCATCTCCACCAACGTGCTGGAAACAAATCATACACGCCGCTCCACACCTACCAGCACACTACTTTCTTCCGTACTCCCTCCGAATCCCTGCGTCTCTTTGTCTTCAATATTGCCACGCGACGCCATCTCACGCCCAGCAAAGAGTCTACATGATATCGAACTCCTTCTTCAGCGTAACGATGAGCTTCCACTCATCCTGGCTGACATCGTTCCTGAAGAACTCTTTGAGCGTATCGATGCTCTTCCTGCTGATAGCCGAATACAGCGTATCCTTTTCCTCGAGGTGCCGTCCGTAGAGCGGTTGATTCGCACCTTCGATTTTGACGGCGACGGACGGCTGGCCCTTTTTGCAGACTTGAATCTGCTTGTGGTCGCGCTCTATCGAGGTTCTGTGGATCAAATCGTGTCAGTAGGATATCATACACGTCATGGGCTGGGCTGGATGGGAATGGGGATGGGATTGGAGGTACGTACACTCTGCCCAGCTGTAAGATTTCCTTGACGCCCGTGACCGGGTTCTTCTTGATCGCCGCGACGGGTGTCAACATCTTGAGACTGCCCTCCACGACATCGACGCCGATGACGATGGGATCCTTTTTGTTGAACACTGCGACGGGGTGCAGCACGCACGGGAAGACTGCCAACATCTTACTATCCTCTTTGCGCTGTTCCTCGAGCTGCTTCATGTGCGCTGTGAATTTGTCGAAGAGATGGTAGATGATATCAGCCTCGAAGATCTTGACGCCGATTTCGTCGGCGTACGCTTTGGCGTCTTTGTCGACCTTAACGTCGAAGCACAGCATCACGGCGTATTCTTTCGCCTTTTCTAACATGACGCCAGCACGCAGGACGTCCTTGCGGAAGACGGGACCAATGGAGATAGTGGAGACGGGGATCTTTGAGACGCGTAGGAACTCGAGCAGGGCCTCAAGGGAGCCAAGGGTGGAGGCTTGTACAGAGACACCGCGACCGGACTTTGAGACTTTGCTGAGGAGGTGAGCGAGATCGCCCATGACTTCATCCATCAAGTCTTCCTCGTCATCGTCCTTGCCTACCACAAGCAGACGCGACCCAGCGATGGCGGAGTCGAGGCCGTCGGCAGCAATCTTGATACCCATGGCAGCCTTGACCTCTTTGTTGTGTACGTAGGATGACTTGACTCGCAGTTCCTTCATTTCGGCGGGCGTCAAGAGTGCTCGGATGTTGGTTGCTATAGGCTCCGGATTTCCGCAGAGCACGATCCGATCGCCTTCATGAAGAACGCCGTTAGAGAGAACCACGTCGATCGTAGTACCAAGACCTTCAATGACTTTGACTTCGAGGACAGTGCACTCGACCTCGGACAGGTACATCAGGTTGTTGGTCATACGTTCCTGCGTCAGCTTGATGATCAGCTTCAGCATGTCCGGAATACCTTCGCCAGTGTGTGCGGACGTTGGAACGACTGAGACATATCGTGCCATGTTCTTGTTCTGGTAGAAAAGCTCCGAGTTGAAGCCCTGTTCTTGAAGCTGGGTGTGGACAAAATCCCATCGCTCCTTGAACTCCTGCTGTACGCCCTTCTTCTGCATGGCCAGACTGTCCTTGAACCCATTGTTGTCGATTCGGGACCATTGGAACAAACGATCGATCTTGTTGAGCGCGACGATGAAGGGAGTTTTCTTGTCTCGAAGTAGTCTCATCGACTCGAGTGTTTGAGGCTCGAGACCGTGCATGATGTCGACGACAAGAATAGCAATGTTACAGAGCGAGGAACCGCGCGATCGTAGATTAGTGAAAGACTCGTGGCCGGGGGTATCAATGACAAGGAGACCGGGGACGTCAAAGTTGAAGTTGCTGTCCTTGTTGACGACTGCCGTTTTCTTCTCCAAGGCTTCTCGGGGGAAGAATGTAGCACCAATCTGTTGTGTGATACCACCAGCTTCACCTTCCTGAACGTTGGTTTGTCGAATCTTGTCCAACAATTTCGTTTTTCCAGTATCGACGTGGCCAAGAATACAACAGATGGGACTTCGTAGGTTGTCCTTCGACCGTGCGGCCAAGGCTTCTTCGTGCTGCTTCTTCCGGCGCTCGGCAGCTGCAGCTTTGCGAGCGGCCTCCGCTTGCTGTGTAGCAGTCCTTTCCTCGTCTTCTGACGAAGAATCCTCGCTATCTGACTCCGTCTCAGATTCAGACTCGGCCGCTTTCGATGCAATGGTCTTGGTGGGTGCCGATGGATTCGCTGCTGCTGATGGCTTCGCTGTGGCTTTACCATTGGTCGCAGGCTTGGCTGCGGGCTTCTCCTCTTCTTCCTCTCCCGATGAAGCATCCCAACTGTCTTTGACGCCCTCCATTTCATCCGCCTGGGCCTCCCAGTCTTCGCCCGCGTCGCTGCCCTCGGCTTTCTTGGCTTCGGCGTCTTCTCTTGCCTTTTGCGCCTCCGCTTCGGCGGCAGCAGCCTGCTCCTCCGCTATCCGCAGCCCTTCTAATTTCTTCGCAGCTTCCTCGGCCTCTCTGGCCTCGGCGTCCTTTTGCTCGTCGGCCTTGCTCTTCTTCTTCTTGCGGTTGTCGTAGACGGGCTTCTTTTTCTCTGCTGGGTCTTCTAGCCCAGCGACTTTAGCACCGCCACTCTCGAGCATTTGCTTCAGGCGCTGCTCATCCCGTGCCCTAGCGTCTTTCTGTGCCTTGGTCAGGTATTTGCCCTCCTTCTTGAGCTGCTCAATCTTCTCCTTTTCCTTCTGCTTCTTCAGCGCCTTGGCCTCCTCCTTCTTCTTGGCATCTTCTGCGGCCAAGCGCTCTTCCTCCTGGAGGCGGGCCTTTTCTTCTGCAGCCAGTCGGACCTGTTCCTCTTCTAGTCTCTTGCGCTCCTCCTGTTGTTTCTGGATCGCGGCAAGGGCAGGGTTTAGCTTCTTCTTCTTGCCCCCCGGGGCGGCAGTAGCTGCAGGAGTGGTATCTGGGGTGGGCGTGGCTGCTACAGGCGCAGCTTTGGCCTCGGCAGGCTTTGCGGCTTCAGTCTTTGCGGGGCCGCCTGCTTTCTTCTTCGCAGCCTGGAATTGCACGTTAGCTCCGGTGACTCTGGTGACATACTGTGGACCGCAGAGCACGTACCATCTCCTTCTTTCGCTGCTTTTCCTTCTCCTTCTTCTCTTTTTCCTTCTCCGCCTTGGTCTTTACCCTCGGCGCATCGTCGTCGCCCTTGTCCTCTGCCGGCGCCTCCTCATCTTTCTTGTCGCCGCCCTTGGCCTTTTTCTTGCCATAGTTTCCAGCAAATACGTCATCGTCATCGTCGAGACTCGCCTCCACGGGCGCTTTGCTCTCCAGGCCCGGGCTTGCGACTCCCTCGGTTGTGGGGTCTTCGCCTTGCACAAAATCTTGGTCTGCTCCCTTCTTGTTCTTCTTTTTCGACCGCTTCTGGAGAGAGGCTAGTAGGCCTCCACCCACAGACTCGTCTTCGGCAGGCGGCTCATCATCCTTGGGAGTGTCGGCAGCAGCGCCATCGGTTGGTGCTACGGATTCGCCGAGGTCGGCCTCCCAGTCGTCCTGTGCCTTCTTGTTTCCCTTCTTCTTGGCCGGCATCGTGTCGATTCGTGGGGAATAGAGTGAAGGAAGGTGGGCGTCCGTAAGAGTGCGGGCTGTCGCGGTCAAGGGAAGGAGCCACCAGTGGCGGGGTTCATTCGGGCGCAAGAGAGTGCGCGGGCCAAATGCCTAACTCCGGAGTGAAAAGGACCCGCCCTAGTGAAGCAGTCGTGAAGAGGCCCGAAAGCGGCGAGAAAGAATTACTAGAAGTGCGGGTTGGCGGCGAGGCCCACACACTGCTCTCAAAATTCACGGTATGTTTGATGCTGATGCCTTCCGTGGTGGGGTCAGCTTCTAGCGCGCCAAGACCCTTTGACAGTTATATCGCCAGCCTCTCGTACCTAGGTACCACGGGGTCGTCAGGCGATTTTCCGGCTCGCCACAAACAATGAGCACAGAAAGAGGCTTAATCAGGCCCTGTTCTACTACTTTAGACATGCTCTGAGAGGTATAACAGCTGGGCGGAAGATCGCTTGACAGCCCTGTGGTAGATACCTGCCTGGCACGCCTGGCCAATTCGAGCACTGCATTACACCTCTTCTACCCAGAAGATCAATCACTGGCTTTTCAGATATTTGCAGTGATAGCACCTTGATTATTACCGTAGGAACATCAGCCAGCTCGGCCCCGACATCCATTCCCACCTATCTACCCAGCATTTTCCGTTGTGATGCAAGCAGCCAAAAGACGCAGGCCAAAATGCGACAGATGCAATCCCCTATTAACCCCGTACATTTGAGATACACATGATGCGCCCATTCCCATGATCCAAAAGCCCGGACAAAAAGGAGTGCATGTTTTCGACTTTCCGAGGGGCGACGAGATTAACTAATTTTATGAAAATATGTAGGAGCTCCCTTCCCAGCCAGCAAGAGGACAGCACATGGAAAGGAACGACGCCAAATTGTGCGAGTATATTTTGGGGTGCCGTGCATTCGTAACGTGGTGATATACATGTCCAGGCACGATCGGAGTTCGAAATTTCGCAAACAAGTCAAGCTACTAGTGCGGCGCCGTGAGAAGCGATTCGACAGCGTTACCGATGTATTGCTTCTTCAGACTGAGATCCATGCCAAACCTAGCCAAGGGAGTTAGTGTATTGTTCGATAAAAAGCAAGCAGTTGACATACCTTCTCTCCAATTCTGCCTTGACCGCTTTCTTGGTGATGTTCATCAAGTCGCTCGTGGCAAGAATGTCGCGAATCTCGGCGTAGATGGCATCGTCCGTAGGCAAGTTGATGGCCGACATCTCCATGCCGTCATACCCGCCATATCCACTGGGCGCAAGGCTCATGCGAGACTGGTTTCCCCACCCGAGGTTGGACATCGGCCTGGAAGGCGGGATCATGCCGTAATCGGACCCGGCCACTGAGCCGCTGCCACCCAGGAAGCGCCTTGTGCCGTACGAGATGCCCGAGATTTCGGATCGGCTGTCGTCGCGGATTGTGTGTTGTTCCCACATCTCGGCCTGGTATTCGTCCCACTTCTTCTTCGGGATGCTGGCGGGATCGAACTTGCCCTCGTCAGACACGACAACCTTCTTGCCCTTTTCTCCCGTGACGACTCGGGTGTTGCCCCAGGAGAAATCATCCATATGCCAGAAAGCATACAAAGGTAGACCGAATGAGAACACAGGAGTCGCGAGGATATAGATGATCATCCAGCCGATCATTTCCCACTTCCGGCGGAGTATGAAGATGATGGCCTGCAAACCGTAAATCGCACCGAGAAGAATGAAAGCTGTGATCGGAACGACGCTCTTCTCAAAGGCCAGGATGTAGATGAGATAACCAATGTACACCACAATGACAGGTGCAACGACTGTCGACAGGAGGTCCAAGAACACGACGAAGCGCATGCTGAAGCAGCAGAATCCACAAAGCTGTTGCAATGGAATCAGCTCGATGAGATTGTGCACCGTAGAGTTGATCCAGCGACGACGTTGCGACATAAAGACCGTCCAGCTGTCAGGAGCGACTGTCCAGGCGTGAGCTCGGAAGAGGTACTTGGTCTTGAACTTGGAGTGGAATTTCAACAGAAGCGTGGTCAGGAATCTGTCCTCTCCCAGATGCAAGAGGTTCTTCATGTGCAGAGTGTCGACACGAATCTCTTGGTACGCTTCGACAACCTCTTTGCTAACGAACAAGGGTTTTCCCGTCTCGGCTGCTCGAATGCGATACATGGTGAAACAACCGGGCAAACAGGTAACGGATCCGAAAAGACTTTCGAAAGCCTTCGTCAGATTGTGGGAGATGTAGTATTCGTACACTTGCATCATAGTAATGAAGGATGCTTTGGCATTTGTGAGCGACGTCTCACCACAAACGCCAATCAGTCGTGTGTCGTGAAGGAAAGCAGCAACGAATCGAGTCGCAGCATCAGCAGCGACAACGGTATCCGCATCAATCTGCAGCAGGAATTCGTAGAAGGTTGGGTTGACGCCAATGATATTCCGGATCTGGTGATGCATTTCAAGCTCCAGAGGGCTCATCGGGAGATTGTAGTGAACCCGGTTCAAAAACCTCATCAGTAGGATCTGTGAGTCACGCTTTCCTCGATTGCCTGGTCTCGAGACTTCAGAAGGCTTGCCAACTTTGACGACAACAATGAAAGGGACGATGTGGCCCTGGACCTCGTACAGACCAGAGTAACATTTGCCCATGTTGTGTTGCTTCATGCCCTCGCCCAAGCTTTCGAAGCTCAGCGGGTCCGGATCGGTGGCCTCGGGGACTCCCAAGATATCGAGAACGATGCGAGGAGTCGGCTTGTCGTTTCCTTGTCCAACAATCATACCGTCGCAGATGATGAAGAGGAGCTTGCGCTTGTCATCATACTTCATCCTGGCCGCCGAGTCGATGGCACGTCGAAGGGAGTCCTCGTCCTCTGTGTATGCGGGAACAGTACAGATGATGAACTTGTCGATGTTTTCTGGTAGCGTTTTCCGGCTAAACTGAAGCGCAGCAAAGAATTTGAACCCGATAACACTGCACATGAGAATGGAGATGGCGAGTAGGAAGTACTTGGCGAAAAGGCACCGAGCCGAGCCTCTAGTATCCAGATCTCCCACGTAGAAAAGATTGTCCAAGCAGACTTGCATGTTGTGCTTGACGTCCGGGTCTAGCTTCAGGTTCTCCCAATACTTGCTCACATCACCGCCAGCTTGTACCTGGAAGATGTCCACCACAGATTGGTCCATGAAGTTGGTATTAGGGGCAGGAGTAGATGCTTTTGTCCACCAAGGGTACTTCACTTCGCGGCCGCCTGGAATGTATTGCGTGAGGTCGTACACTTTGCCGTTCATGTAGGCAATGGCGTTGTTCTTATCGGCCAACGTTTTCAGATACTGGGGACTGTAGCCGACACGGCCTTTCATGTAGTTGCCCTTGAGGAAAGTCTGCTGCTCGAACCACCAATCTGGACGCGAGTCGTTGGTGAACCACCGGAAGTCGTGGTATTGCGCATTCAAGTCGGTAGTACTGATCAGGTTGTTCTGGTTGGTGTAATTCGAAGTCCTGTAATTGAGCTGCACACCGTCGTTGACCTTCCCATCGACGCCATTGCATAGAGCAGAGACCTGCACGGGGAAGAGATTCGTGGCATCCACACCGGCGTACTTTTCCAGACTCTTGGACGGCACGATGGAAGGATAATGATGGGGAATGAAGTCTCCGAGATCGTAAACGACACCTCGAATCGCCACATAAGATTTGTGACCATCCTTGCCGTCGTAGGAAGTGAGCTCTGCGCTCGAATACACGTCCTGCTTTGGACAGATGACCATTGGGAAACCAACTATGACATGTTAGTACTTGGACAAAGAGGTCTGGAGATTTACTGACTCATGAGGAAAATAAAGAATGAGCAGCATAGCCAGATAAGCATGTTAATGGCCAGCTTTTCGCGCCAGGCGATTCTGACGTCCTTGCGCTTCATCCTTCCGATCCACTTGATAAGAATGTCGGGAATGTACCAAGTCAGGAAATAGACTAGCGCAAGCCATCGCCTGCGGCTACCAGATGTTTCCACGGTGTCGACCTCTTCCATCTCTTTGGCAGGCGCTTTCTCGTCCAGGTCTCCTCGTGGCTCAAGTCCGTGGAACATGTCACCTCCACTAGTGATACCAGAGGGTGCTTCCGATCGGGCGTCGATGTCTTTACTGCCAAAATAACTACCGTTCTTGTCGTCATGGTAATAGCCCGGGGACGCAGAGAGCAATCCAGATCTCGGATCACCCAAGGATCGAGCATCGGGTGTCAGGAGATTGTCTTGAGATGCCGTGAGCCCACGAGGAGCCGACATGGCCTCCTGGACATCCTCAATCTCGAACCACAATCTCTCGCTCAGGAAAACACCAGTTGCACCCAGGCGAACTTCATTCTCTCGCCAAGCTCTATGGTCTAGCACGACTTCGGCCCTCTCCCTTTCGCTTCCCACCAGAGCAGCATCGGTCTCCACCAGCCCAAGAAACTCGGCGTATGGCAAGAAGATACTGTAATCAGCGACGCGAAGCCGTTGGCTGATCTCCGCAATGCCCAGTTGTTGGATCTGGAAACGAACAGCCTTGCTGTCAAATTGATTCGCAATCCTTCGCTCATTGGACTTTAGACAAAAGACGAAGTAGGTGTTCGCTTTGCTGAGAGAGCTTTCGATGGTTTTGAGAGCGCTGAGAAACTGACCGGCGGCACCTGTCTGCTTTCCGATGACTTCACCTTTGTCGCCTTTCTTGCCTCCTGATACCATACTTTCGGCATCGCTGGGATCATCTTCACCAATGAATGGGCTTCGCATGCGTTTCGCAGCTCGACTCGTTCCGCGTTTTGCAACGCTCGGCATCCTCATCGGTTTCGAGCTGACAGACGCTTGCACAATGGCGGACCTTTCTTGGGGGTGGGAAACCTTCTTCAGGACCTCTTGTCCGAAGAGCTCTTGGATGAAAGGGCTGCGTGCAGTCTGGAGAAGGTTCATCATGTCTCCGGAGATGAGCTCGGCATTCTCTTCGATGAGGCCCTCGACTGGATAGTCCACCTCGCCAGCCCAATGTTTGATGGTGAAGGATGCGGAAGGGTTTGGTGTTGGGAAGTTGCTCCCCGGCTGAGTAACCGTCAAGCTGCCAGGAAGGATAGCTTTGTTCTTGCCGTCGAAGCGCTTGCGAATGGCTTCCAGGAACTGCATGTCGTTCTTGCCACGTCGCATCTGATCATCGAGGATACTCAAGAACCCGTTTCCGGTCTTGAGGAGGCCAATCTTCGCGTCTGAGTTATCATAAAAGTTCAAAGGCGGGAGCTCGATTTCTTCCGTTTGCAACTCCTCGACCTGCTTCTCGAAGAAGTTGCGCTGACAAAAATTTGACAAGCACTCGGTGGCGGTGTTGGTCAGGAGCTGGTCCAGGGCAGATCCAGTAGCTGCTGTTGGTGCAAAACCTGGAAAGTCGACTAGGGAAATTGAGTTGCCGACCTGATCAGGGGTGATGCATATCCGGGTATTGATTTGCTCCATAACGTAGGCAACAAGAAGCGAGTAAAGAGTGCGAGCGAGTTCGTCAGCGTTGGCACGGGCACCCTTCGGGTCCAGCATGACCGTGACACGTTCCCGATAGAGCGTCTTGGTCTTGTACCGCAGACTCTCCTCCAAGGCGTCCTCACTTGTGCCCAGAAACGTGGCAATGGGAGCCAGAGATTCCCTGTTCTTGACTTTAGTGACGGACTCGCCACCCTCGTGAGAGTAGCCACCACTGTCATCCGCAGCCGGCGTGGTGGATTGTCCAGTCTCAAACTCAAGTTGTCCTAGGTGTAGGATCGTGGCCAGGACCTCGCAGATACCCGCAATGTCGTGCCTGGAAAATTCAAGCTTTCGCAGAGCGGTCTTGAAATCTTGGAAGCCTTTGGCATCATCAATGCCAACCTTGAGTTGAGTTGGGTGACCCAGATATCGCCACCTGGCCGATTTCCCAAGCGAGGTTCGTGCGCCTGGTATATTCGACCCGCGAACAGAGTCAAGTGCGAGATGAGCTCGTTCATTGTCGTTTGTGCCGGCCAAAAGGTAATACAAGATGTGGAAGTTGCGTTCGCCGGTGGGAACGGATGCGACCCTGCTGCGCTCCAAGCGGTGCGCAAGCAGTTGTCCGCCAATCAGTTGCGCGTAGCGCTGTGTCGAGGTGTTGTACTGCAGCTCCAGCAGAAGGCCGGATTTGGAGGCAACAGGGGTCGTGAGCGATTTGCTCGTGGTCAGGGCCTCGAAAACGAAAGTGGCATGCTCGATCTTCTTCGAAAGAGGAGTCTGTGAGTGAGAGAGAAGCTGTCGCAGGACGTGTCCTCGCAGTGTGGACTTTCCAGAACCTCCTTCGCCCCTGCGGTTCGTCAGTGATGTGTTCGACGTGGATTCAAACATGAAGAAACTACTATCAATCCAGAAACATCTAGAGACCTTGCTTCCAACCGCCAAACAGCGAGGGGGCCATAATACAGGCAGTTACAGAAACTGGTAACATCCTCCGTCTGCCGGCTGGGGTCGGGTGGGGACGTTCCTCAACGATAGCGACCCCACATTGTAGGTACCTACAAGAAAACAATTGCCTGGTCCTCCGTCTTATGGCTCAATCGCAAATGTGCTCGCTGAGCCATGTCTTCGGCAGCCTGCAAGGCACTCCCATCCTTTCCTCCGTCGGGACCCCGAGTGGGGTCCTTGTACGTGTTGATTGAGACGATTGCATGTGAAGAGAGCGCGGCCGTGGCGAGCTGCTGGTGGAATCGACTCGCGAGATGAGCCGTCAACTGCGTGTCCGACTGCAGATGCTGCGGCAGCGAGGGGAGCGAGGCTATGGCGTGTTGGGGCACGCTGCCCGGGAAGTTGCCGCTGGCCATTGTCGAGGGACGCGTCCCGGGGGAGCGCTGAGAAGAGTGTGGGTTGCCAGCAGCTGGCGACAAGAGCTACTAACGATGGACGAGGCTTCGAGGTGTGTCTTGCCCAGGGCGATGGTCAAACCGAGCCGGGTGTTTTGGCTGCGGAATGCAAAATGGACAGGGCGAAACACGCGCTGCGAAGCCGTTGGCGGCGTGGGTAAGAATACCAAATCACGATCAGCGAGTGTCGAGGACGCGAAAACGAGAGAAAAGATGCGGGAGCCGTTGGCAGCACGAGTTGTCCGCTGGAGACGTGTGATGGGAGGCTTTTTGCTGAGGCTCGCCCAGGTAAGGTCGACCAGAGCACCAGTGCAGCAGTGACCCCTGCTAGACGTTCGCCGCCGCGCCCGTGCGGATTCCAGCTGGAAAGGGGCCCTCGGCACCAAAAATAGCCTTTTATTACCACTGTATTGAGCTCTCCCGATCCATGCGGCTCCCCGGCGAAGCTCCAGCTTACTGATGCAACCTGGTAGCCACCAGCGGGCTTTTGGCTGCTACATGGAGAGCTGCGCCGCCATGGGGCTCGTTCTGCCACTCACTGCGGTGCCAGCATCAACTTCGAGAACCACGGTTCGAAGCAGAGACATAGATGGCAGAGCTAGCCTCTGCCTGTCCGACCGCTACTCGTCTCCCAAGAGATGCTCTCCAGAGCAACGGCAAGGTTTCCTTACGTTCGCTAGGAGACGAACGCCACCGTTGTGGTGGGAAGCTGGCAGTGCTACAGGGCACCAGGGCTAGCCCCAAAGAGAATTCTGGGGTAGATCGCTACCTGCACCTCGCAATCTCGACGCAGACCCCCGCCGGCCATCGCAATCGACGTCAACACATCCCAATATGTCTGCATTTTCCATAACATCATGCGCGCGACGTGAGACCGCTGCGGAGCGTGCAGCCCTCGGAGCCGAGTGCACACGCTGTGTGGTATTGAGCTGTCAAGCGTTTCTTTCTCAGCACACTGGCGGAAGGCTCCCGCTTCTCGAGAAGAGGCGCCATCTACCTTACTGTCACTCTAGAAGAACGGTGGCTAGTACGAAGTATTGCCATGGGGACTGCTCGTCGCTGGCATCCGCATACCCTAACGACCATATGTGTGCCATCTAGTGGTGGCATCAACCATCAGGCCTCACAACTGGCTGTGCAGTGTGCATGCCGCCTGAAGCAATAGACGGGCGGGGCACCCAGCAGCCCATGTCTTTCGGACTGCTGATGTCGCTGCATCTTGTTTGACAGTCTCTTCGAATTGTACAGAAGTGCGGTTACATGTAAGCAGCTCTTCGTGCTCCGTTCCGGCCGTCTCGTGCGAACAACTCGACGCGTCCTGGGCTGCTCGCGCCGTTGCACCCCCCCGCGGAGGCCAGCTGTTCATACCGACACCGTCGTCGAGTAGTGCAGCGTGTCCATCGCGGAGACTACGGATAGAGTGCGTCACCTCAGCTATCGATACTGTGCTCTCTGTCTGGAAGAATTGGGTGCTTCTAGAAAAGGCCCACCCTCACAAGGCGAGACTGCTCGTGCTGAGTTTAGGGGACGCTGGCATCTTTTTCTGCTCCACTCTGTAAACAAAACAGTCGCTAAATATAGGGGCCCATGAGACAATTCAGTGCACCACTAACGCCACGCCGGGCGCTCATGCGACGCCCGAAGCCAGAGCAAAGCATCGCGGATGGTGTCCGGTGGCGTGGCCGGGTTTGGATCAAGCAGACTCGACATCCCTGTCCATCATCGTCCTTAGGGCAAAGTGTATTCGCCACGAATGAAACAAATCCAGTAGCTGTAATTTACCTGCGGCCGTCTGCGGGTGCCCGCTAAACCACCCGAGCCGTCCAGCGGAATGGAGGAGGAGAGCCTCACCAACAAAAACATCGACGCTTCTTGTCCTGCGCCCGTCACTCACCCCAGTGCCGTTTACTGCCGCATTCGTTTCTCCCTTCTCACAGTCGTTTAATTCTGATCCTCTCGTTTTCTGATTGGGGAAGTCGCGTGCAGAGGAACGTCGTTGCCCCCCCTGAGCAGTTCCACGCGCAGCGGTTCTGTAGCTCATCTCAACGACACATTAAGGACAGGACGACACTCGGTCGTACCCCTGGGAATCACGTCCTGTACACATCGTTACTGCATCCCCACGGTCCTGCATTGACTAGCATCTACGCTCTCCATCGTCGACGGGGGGCTTCCAGCCTCAGCCCGCCGCCGC
This sequence comes from Lophiostoma macrostomum CBS 122681, assembly GCA_010405375.1. Taxonomy (NCBI): domain Eukaryota; kingdom Fungi; phylum Ascomycota; class Dothideomycetes; order Pleosporales; family Lophiostomataceae; genus Lophiostoma; species Lophiostoma macrostomum. The sequence goes on from MU004455.1 coordinate 19,892, forward strand.
CATGAGTTTCGTCAACAACTCCCGCATGTCCGTCTATTCGGCCTCGTCCAACATGGGCCCGCGTCCGGGGAACCCGTCGGCCCAGATTTCCATCTCGACGCTGCTCAATGCTCTACATACCTCCTACTCGATGGGCCAGCACTATCCTCTCGAGGCAAGCACGAGTCTGGTTGTTAATACATGGGTCAATGCCAGGACGCTGGTAAACGACAGACTGGGTGGTACGGTAGACATGGAACTGGGTCGCAAAGCCTGGGAACACGCCCGTCGCCGTGCCGAAGATGGCTGCATCGTGCTTGGGTCAGTACCGCTGGGACCCTCTACAACTCCTCCCCAGGGCTAACATCTGGCAGTTCATTACACGATTCCACCCCATCCCTTCTCTCCCCCTTCGTCTCTGGGCTGCCGCTCTCGGTCCCGACGAGCTTCTACTCAGCACTCGAAGTCCTCAAAGCCTTCACCCACTGTGTCACGCCTCACAATCCTTCTTTGCCTCGCCACTCAGCTCTCGCCGCTGTCTTCACAATCGCTCTGTCCGGTAACCTTGTGGGTGCCGAAATCAAGCTGTCGACCTCTGGCATCGATACGAAGTCGGGACTCACAGAAATACCCAGTCGATCAGGATACCGTGCGTTTGACGCTTTTTACTACTTGCACTCCTCCTCCGCTAGTAGGGCCGAGCGCGAGTGGCTCGACCTCAAGCCGCTCCACGAATATGCCCTGTTGAACAAGTCAGGCACATACGACGCCCCTTCATATCTTCCAGATGCCGACGATGCGGCAGGAGCAGAGGATTTCCGCAGCAACCTCAAAGCGATCGGCATCAAGGGCGGGAAGCTCCAGAATCTGCTCAGCAGTCTTGCGGGCCTCCTCAAACTAGGCGATACCCTGGACTACCTCATCGATGCCGAGGCACTGGATGCTATCTGCCAAAGCTGCTCACTGCTATTGGATATCCCTCCGGAGACCCTCAAACACGAATTGAGCACCCCCGACCGTGTGGTCGCCATTGGCGGTTTGTATGAAGCCATCGTTGACTGGGTCATTGCCCATGCGAATGCGACCATCAGGGCGGATATTCAAAGTGGACGGGCGGCATTCTCTTCTAACAGCAGTGATGCTGGCCAGCCAGGCATTGTGACTCCACCATCCGAGGACGAGCTGGGAGATATTGTCAATCTCACAATCGTTGAGATTCCCGACAAAGCTTTGACCAAGGCTGTTGCAATGCGCACAGTGTTCGACGATACTGAGGGGATCAACTCCGAGATGAAGGAGGATGGCGTTCAATTTCCTACTGCAGGCACCTCGGTCCTAGAGCAGATGCGAGATGCTGTGCAGAACCGCGAGGCAGATCTGGGAATCGAGGGACTTTCTCTGCGCCAGAGACGGAGCGAGGAGGAAAGGCGAGAGGTGGTCCTTGAAAAGATCTCCTTCACCCTCACAGACTCGGACAATTCTATGCGACCCATCCTGCTACCCCTTGATGACCAAGGCATAGTCCTTGGCAAGCACGGTCGCTTCGATCTTGCCATGACTGTCGCCAGCAGCAGGGTCTGGTTCCATCTCTCCCTACATCCGAACGACATCTCACCAGCAGCTCTTGCGGGCCAACAGGCTCAATCGTGGAATGCTGGGACCATGTCTGGTCAGTTGCGCGATCTGAGACTGCCGGAGTGGGCAAATCGTCGCAACAAGAATCTCGACTTTACCGCTGATTTCGACCACGACGAGTTTTTCAAGCGTTATCACCTTCTGGGTTGCATGGAGGGCAAGGATAGCATCCAGAATTGGCTCCTCGAGCGCGGGTGGAGCAATGGAGAAGTGGTTGTAGGCCATATGAGAGTATGGATCCGGGAAGGAGCATGGTGGGAGGCCGAGTCGCAGCTCGATCTCAAAGGACAAGAGCTCGACTCGACAAACATGCTCGGCAACATGGTGGGAGCCGGTGGCCTTGAAAGTGGCTATTCGTCGCAGCCACCTGGCGCAGGTAGCGGCTTCTTCCCACCTCTTCCCGAGACACCTCCGCAACATAGCTCCGTCAACCTTCTTGGGCGCCAGCAAAGCTCCGCGACTTTGGGAGCTCGCAGTGCAGCTGCAAAGTCCATTGCACCAACCACTCGGCCGGGAGACTACGGTCTAGGAGGTAAGGGCGATGAGAGCGGAGGCGTTACTTACTATGATCAAGAGACGGGTGGTGGCATAGTCGTCTCTGAGTCGCCCATTACCGCTTCCAGAAGGATGTGGGTGGCCTTTGTCTGGTTCATAACTTGGTGGATGCCCTCTCCCGCACTCAAGTATATTGGACGGATGAAGCGGCCTGACGTGCGCTTCGCGTGGAGGGAGAAGATAGTCTTGGTCCTGGTCATCCTACTCATCAACGCCACCATCATCTTCTGGATGGTCGCTTTTGGCAAGCTGCTGTGTCCGAACAAGGACAAGGTATGGGACAGGAAGGAGGTGGCGACTCACCAAGGCGAGGACGATTACTACGTTAGCCATCACGGATACGTTTACGACCTCTCGACCTTCTGGAAGAAGCAACACAGTGACACGCCTACCCAGACCACGAACGACCTAATGCTGCCCTACGCCGGCTACGACATGGACGACCTCATAGAGCCTCCTTTGACCGTAGCCTGTCCGAAACTAGTCAGTGACAACACGATTCAATTGAGACACAACACCACTTCCAACGATCAGACCGCCTCGCACGCATCGTACAAGAACGCCCAGGTTCCGACCAGCAAATTGTCCGAGAGGGACTGGTATGCGAACACCTTCCTCCCAAAAATGAAGGAATTCAGAAAAGGAGACCTGGTATGGGATTCGAAGATGATCAAGGATGAAGGCGCCAATGACAACCATTACTGGTTCACCATGGGCAATAAAGTGTACGACCTAACCAATTATTGGAAGACACAACAAGATTTGGATGGCAGGTCGCCTTATGATTTTCTCGACCCAAAGTTGTACCAAATGGCCATGGACTACGCTGGAACCGATATTACAGAAAAGTTCCAAGATCAACTCAACAACACTGCGCAAGAGCTGAATCAGCTGTGTCTCGACAACATGTTTTACATTGGAAAGACGGATTTCCGCGATACGGCAAAGTGCAAGATCAACGATTACCTGCTTCTAGCCTTTAGTATCATACTGTGTTCCGTCATTGGCATCAAGTTCTTGGCTGCTCTACAACTCGGATCGAAGCGTCGTCCAGCTAATCAGGACAAGTTCGTCATCTGCCAGGTTCCTGCCTATACCGAGGGCGAAGATCACCTCCGAAAGGGCTTAGATTCCCTGACTGCCCTTGCATACGACAACAAACGCAAACTGATTTGTGTCATTTGCGACGGCATGATCGTCGGTGGTGGCAATGACCGTCCAACACCCAAGATAGTACTCGACATCCTCGGTGTTGACCCCAAGGTTGATCCTCCTGCTCTGCCCTTCAAATCTGTCGGTGTCGGTAGCGAACAGCTCAACTACGGCAAGGTCTATTCCGGTCTTTACGAATTCGAAGGCAACGTTGTGCCCTATATCGTGGTAGTCAAGATGGGTAAAGAATCGGAACAGACCAAGTCGAGGCCCGGAAATCGTGGCAAGCGAGACTCTCAGATCCTCTTGATGAGCTTCCTCAACCGCGTACATCATCGCGGTGCCATGAATCCACTTGAGTTGGAGATGTTCCATCAGATCAACAACATTATCGGCGTGGATCCCGAGCTGTATGAGTATCTCCTCATGGTAGACGCCGACACCATGGTTCGACCGGACGCCCTCAACCGCCTCGTAGCCGGCTGTTCCAACGATTCCAAGATTGCGGGCATCTGCGGCGAGACCAGTCTTGAAAACGAAGAAGGGTCATGGTGGACAATGATTCAGGTGTACGAGTACTACATTTCGCATCACCTGTCCAAGGCCTTTGAGAGTTTGTTTGGCAGTGTCACTTGTCTTCCTGGATGGTAAGCTGAACCTGGGTGAGGCGCGTACAACTTGTACTAACGAATACAGTTTCTGCATGTATCGTCTCCGCACCGCCGATCGCGGCAAGCCTCTCATCATCTCGGACAAAGTCATCAAGGATTACGCCGACTGCAATGTGGACACACTGCACAAGAAGAATCTGCTATCGCTCGGTGAGGATCGTTACCTGACGACTTTGATGACGAAGCATTTTCCCCACATGTCGTACAAGTTCATCCCAGATGCATATGCGCTTACCGCTGCGCCCGACACGTGGAGCATCCTACTTTCCCAGCGACGACGATGGATCAATTCAACCATCCACAACTTGGCTGAACTTGTGTTCCTCAAGGATCTCTGCGGTTTCTGCTGCTTCAGCATGCGGTTTGTGGTGTTCATCGACCTGTTTGGAACCATCATCCTTCCGGCCACCTGCGCATATCTTGCGTATCTGATCTACGCAGTCGCTACTGGCACCGGCCAGTTTCCCCTGTTCTCGATCATCATCCTTTCGGCCGTCTATGGTCTGCAAGCCATAATCTTCATCCTCAAGCGACAGTGGCAGCACGTTGGTTGGATGGTAATATACATTCTGGCATTCCCCATCTATTCGTTCGTGCTTCCCTTGTACTCATTCTGGAAGCAAGACGATTTCTCGTGGGGAAACACGCGCGTTGTGGTTGGGGAGAAGGGTGTCAAGCAAGTCGTCACCAATGATGACGAGGGCGGTTTCGACCCTAGGAGCATACCGCTCCAGCGCTGGGACGACTATGCGCTCCAGAACAGCCTCCCAGGCCGCCGAGGTCTCCTTGGGCAGACATCGGAGAAGGGTGGTTTCAGCCACTATGAGGACGAGGCGTATGAGATGAACGACATGCAATCCATCTACTCATCGGTCAAGCCAGCGTCGACCATTATGTCCAACATGCACCACATCTCGCACATGCCACCTAATTCGCCAGGCCCGTACCAGGGAATGCAGACAAGGCAATCAACGTATTCCAACTTCACACGCTACCAAGACAACCCTCACGATGGCCGCCTTAACTCGATGGGTGGCTTGAGCGACCACTACAACAACTCGCCTTATGGCAACCGGCCAAGCATGGGAGGGTTTCAGAGTTCGGACAATCTCATGACGTCTACGCCACCAATCCGCGGACGCAGCCCCCTCGGTGGGTACGCTCCGTCTCGGCCTGGCAGCACGGCGAACTTCCAGAACATGATGAACGGACCCAGCGACGCTGTAATTCGGGAGGTGGTGCAAGCGTGTTTACAAGAAGCCAACCTCGACCAGATGACCAAGAAGCAGCTCTGTGCGCTCGCTGAACAGCGGCTGCAGACACAACTGACGGGCGAGAGAAAGATATTCTTGAGCCAGGCGATTGATGATGAGCTCTCGCGCTGAGCTGAGAGGGGTGCGAGTTTCGGTGTATTCTGCATTTAGCGGTGTTGCATATTGTGTATCTACTTGGGCTCCAAAAAAATTCGTCGTTCCTTTACAACCGCATCTGGCGCTGGGGGGTGTTTCTTGGGTAGCCCTGGTGAGCTCTGGGGCTGGATCTCTTTCGATTGTAGGAATGGGTACGTGAAGGTTTCGCAAGCATTGCAGGCCTTGTTATATTCAGAGTAATGATAATAGGGGGGGGGCATAGGGCAATTACATAGGCAAACGAGACTTGTTCAACTATTCTAGCAATTGGTGTGAAATCGATGCAACGGGTGTAGTCTTGAATCTCAACACTGGTGCATAATGCCATCCACGTGCCACCCAAGATTGATTTACCAGTTGACTGTAGGATGCCAAGCCTGGGGGAAAGCTTACTGCATGTGGAGCTGCGCCTCGAGCTCCGCCAAAACGCAACCTCACTTCAACATCTGTAGCCGTGAAGCACCTCCCCAGATTCTACACACGCAACTCTCGCCATGGCCCCCCGGAGAATCGAACAAGACGAAATCGAGAAATACTGGGAAATCTTCAGCTCGCTCTCCAACGGGTCATCACACCTCGACGGCGCGCAAGCAGCCCCGGTCCTCAAGAACAGCCACCTCCGAGACGACCAGCTGGAGCGGGTGTGGGACCTCGCAGATGTGGACAATGATGGCAAACTCGACTTTGAGGAGTTTTGCGTGGCCATGCGGTTAATCTTTGACCTGATCAATGGGGTATGTGTGCTCTGATATGACATCGTGTACATTTTATCAAGCAATGGACCGTGGCTAACTACAATCTTCGACACAGGAAGCCGTCGATGTGCCCGCCACTCTTCCCGACTGGCTCGTCCCCGAATCCAAGGCCCACCTCGTCCAAGCCACACGCGCCCTCTCGGGCTCTCAACCCGCCTTCGAGCAAGTCTCCGACGACGACGACACGCCCGGCCTGCGCGACGGCTTCGACTGGTACATGTCACCCTCAGACAAGTCCAAGTACGAGGAGATCTACACGGCGAACCGCGACCGGCACGGCAACATCTCCTTCACCGCCCTGGAGGGGCTCTTCGACAGTCTAGACAACGTCCCGGACTCGGACGTGCGGTTTGCATGGAACCTGGTGAACCCCAAGGCGCGAGAGAGCGTGGGGAAAGACGCGTCTCTGGCCTTCCTGCACATCCTGAATCAGCGTAGTGAGGGCTTCCGGGTGCCTCGAAGCGTGCCCCCGAGTCTGCGGCAGAGCTTCGAGAAGGCGCACATCGACTACGACGTCGAGCGCACGGGGTCGCGCTGGGCGGAGCGCGCCGACGAGAACACGAGCACGGGCCGGAAAACGCGGTTTGGCGATGCCTACCTAACACGGTTGGGTGTCGGGGACCGCGCGGCGAATTATGGAGCGAGGACCAAGGGCACGGATTTTGGGGGGCGCACGACGGAGGATTGGGAGGAGGTGAGGCTGAAGAAACAGCTCAGGGAGTTGGAGGAGAAAATTGAGCGCGTTGAGAAGGAGGCAGAGTCGCGGAGGCATGGGCGTAGGGGGGACAGCAAGCCGGCGCTGGTCAAGAGGGAGTTGGAGATGCTGCTAGACTACAAGAGGGGCGTGCTGAAGGACATGGATAGTGGGGACGGGGGCGCAGTCAAGGGCTTGGGCGGTATCAGGGATGAGATTGAGACGGTCCGGGAGCAGGTTGATGGGCTGCAGGGGCATTTGGAGAGGAGATCTGAGGTGCTGAGTGATCTGAGGAGGCAGATCGATGATGAGAAGGCGTCGAGGTAGAGGGGCAGTGCTGGGTTGGTACTTTGATGCACGTGTTGCAATGAATAGGAACCGGCTGGTATAAGTGTACGGACGTGGAGACAATGATCGGAAAGCATGGGGTACAGGAGTCAGTAAGCTTTCAGTGTTGATATTGTAAGATATCATTTCAGAGGTAGTACAGCTGACAACCTATGAAGAGTTCGGTCTAAGGTCAGCGAACTTTTTCAGATGCGGGTACTCAGGTAAGAGGAAGGGCGCCCTGTGTAGACCCAGTGAAACACCATCTGGGTAACAGTTCACAGATCTATGCCATGAGGCACCTTGCAGTGGAACATTCTCAACCCAGGTCACTTGCCCTTTGACTCTCAGTTCACTGCACAATATCCACGCCGACATATCGCTGGTCCCGGTGCCCATTCGACCAATAGATACGCGCTCCTCGTAGGCACTCGCTTTCGGGGAAACTGCGAGTGCTCCCACCTTTTCCCACCACACAACGCACCCACCACCTTCTCCTCCCGGCACCCTTCTATTTTACTCGAAGCCATGGCGCTCATGAACCAGCTCCCCAACGAGCTCCTCGCTATCATCTTCTCCCATCTCGAATACAACCGAGGAGCACTGCTGGCGTTGGCCCGCATGAGTCGCACCTTACGCCCAACAGCACAAGCCTACCTCTTCCGCAATGCAACGGGTTTGGACTCGGTTCAATTGGAACTGTTTGAGCGAAGCATACGTTACAATCCAGTCCTAGCAACCCTCGTCCACCGGTTCGGACCAGTCATGATCTCGATGCCCCAGCAAGTCGTCCTGTACGGCTCTGCGCAGCTGCTGAAGAGGTTGGGCAAACTCGAGGGCTTACAAGTCCAGCTATGCAGGTACCATGTGGGACATCGTCCAGTTCAGAAGTTCCTCACTCTGCCTCTTCTTGCTACACTCAAAGAGATCGCGCTCGTCGTCCAGGAAGACGAGTCGTCTATCAGGCAACGCAGCACTTCCAGCATCGACTGCGGTCTGCTCTGCGGCCTCATGTGTCTCCCAACACTGCGCGAGTTCACTATGATCGAAGGCTCGCGGCTTCTGCCCCCAGGCGATGTCGAGCGGTCCTGGAGCCAACAGAGAGGTTGCATAATTCTCCTACCTAGGGCGCCTGAACCCAGCGTGGTGTCTCGCATCGACTCCAGTGCTCGCAACACCTATCTCGGCCCCTTCTGGATCTGGGCCGACTCACTGGCACATCGGACGTGCTTGCGGGTTGTCCACGTTCTGCACACGTCTCACCGATACAATGACCCAACTCAACTGGAGGGTCTGGATGGTAGTCTAGGCAAATTATGCGGGACACTGGAGGAGCTTGTTCTGCTCGTTTCAAGTGATCTGCGGAATGTTTCGGGGAATGGGGCGTCGTGGCCGGTCATAGACCTGTCGCAACATGGGAAGCTCAAGAGAGTGCATACCCATGGTGTGTTCTTCTGCGGTTCGTCGTCTGGGACAATGGTTCCTGGTCCGGCGCAATTCTATGGTAGACTTCCGAGTGGACTGGAAACGCTTTGGGTAAGTTCTCCACTGTACCAGACGGTATTGTAAGCTCCAGCGAGTCACATCAACTAATTGCTCGTGTGCATGCACAGATCGAATTAGCAAACATCCCCCACAAACTCTCGAAGGTCGACGCCCACAGACTACCCAGGGCCAACGACGTCCTATTCGACTCCTGGCTCCCGTTCTTCGACTCGCCCTCAGACTACGGCTTACACACCTTGAAGGAGGTCACACTGAAAGATGCTGTCAAGGTTTCGGGCACTATGCAATTCTTTGATAGGCGCGTATGTACCTTCACACCGGGTTCTGGCTATGAGATGGAGCGCAAGGACGAGTCGTTCCAGGTTGGCTTTTGGAGGTACTGGGATAGGACCTTGGGACCTTGGTCTGATTGGAGTAGGGGCGAATAAGGGGAGATATGGAATGAGGGCATTGTGTGTGTATGCATGTGTAGACCTCTCTTTGTAAACCCCCTTTTGAGGGATATCACAGCCAGTAATCAAGGTCAATTGCTCTTTGTCTTCTAGATCAGTGCGTTCCAAGGAGGACTCTGTTCAGTCTCTATGCATAGGTAGGTTGGATACCGTAAACCACCGTTTGAGGGATATCGCAGCTGATAACCAATGTCGATTGCACTTTGTACCATGTCTCGGTGCACCCCAAAGGGGACTCTGTTTTCTCTCTATGCACGGATAGTTCTGATTCTGGAAACTACCGTTTGAGGGGTATCGCAACTGATAACCAAGGTCAATCATACTTTGTACCATATCTCGGTGCACCCCCAAGGGAACTCTGTTCTCTCTCTATGCATAGGTGGGTTGGATACCGAAGACAACCGTCTGGGGGATATCACAGCTGATAACCAAGGTCACTTGCACTCTGTCTTACGGTTCAGTGCACCCCAAAAGGGACCCTGTCCTCTTTCCATGCATGGGTAGTGCTGATACTGTATACTAGCGTCTGAGGGATATCACAGCTTGTAGTCAAGGTCACTTGCACTTTGTGATCTGGTTCAATGCACCCCAAAAAGAACTTTTAGAAAAGCAACGCAATTAGTATACACGAATTTTTTTGCCGCCATGTCCCGTCCGTCCCGTCCCAGCACCACCATCCACACTACCCCTCCCCTCTCCCCTCCGCTGTCACCCGGCAGTCTCCTTCGACCCCTTCCCCCTACAACTGGGCATTGCACCCACCCGCACCGGGGTGGGCCCGGCAGCGCGAACAGGCGAAACCCAACGGCCTCCCACCGTTGATGTCCCACCCATGGACATCTGGGTGGTACACCCGGCAAACCTCTCCAGCGAGCACGCAATGGCGGCACCCATTGGCGGCGGGCGTCCCATAGATGCCGGCGATGAGCCGGGCATGCGAGATCCTGGACCTCAGGGCGGCAGTCGCGGGCCAGTTCGGACGGTGGAAACGGTCACCCACCATCGCGTTGTTGAGCTGGGTGTGGGCGCGGTCGATGGTTCAGGCGACGGCGGTGGCGGCATCTGGGAGGGCGGCGTGGGCGGCGGCGGCGTCGGCAGAGATCTGGGTGGACGCGTCGTCCGCGGGATTCTGCTCCTCCTCTTCCTCGTCCTCATCCTCGTCCTCGTCCTCCCCCTCTCCGTTCTGGGACTCACGTGGACCAAGGTCGAACTCACTCGGAGTGGTCCCCCTCACCGTGGTGCCTTCGTCTCCGTCTCCGTCTGCGCTCGGGGTGCGCGACCCATTCTCCTGCCCATCAGAATCCTCTTGAACAATGTCCGTGAAATGCGCGTAGATGTTCAATCGGCCATTGCCAATGTAATGGCCGCGTTCCCACACTACAACGGCAATGATCGCACCGCAAGCATTTCCGTCCAAATGGAAATGCACGTTGTACTGGTCGTTGGGTACATGGAACACGTTGTGCGCCATTTGAGACAGTTGCTGTCGCTGTTAGAATGTGTGTTCGTATGTAGTTGGTGTGCTGTGCGGCACTTACCTGGTTTGTATGGATCGAGAAGAATGGCACCGCGACCGGATTGTGGCCCGGTACGCCAAAGAAGTGGATGTTGACGAGAGAGGACATGGTGAATCGATGCGGAGAGAGAATGTGACGGGTGTATAGGGGTATAGATGTGTGTCTGTGTGAAATGGAGCGGATGTGGCGCTGTGAGTGGATCTGCGATCGAGGGTATGTCGAGGACACACTGGATGAAATCTGGCTGGGTGCGAAGAGAATAGAGCTGGAGAAGCGATGTGGATTGGGCTGAGGGGCTGAGTGTGTCGATATATATCGAGGTATTTTGGTGTTGTGTGTGGGTATGTATTGGTGTGTGGGTGCAGCAAAACTCCGTGTTAGAAAATTGGTGCTCAGTGAACAGAATCAGCAGCTGCGTTTGTTTGGTCACCTTCACCAAGAAATGAAATGTCAAATGGTTTCACAAGCTTTGGCATATAACGAAAACACTTTGGTGCCAGACATTCAATTATGGAAGCGAAATCGGACATTCAAGCTTCTGTTTGACGTGGGGGTCTCGGCTTGTAATGTGAGCGGTGAACACGAGGACGGACATCATATGACCTCGGTGTGATGTGGTGTAGCCATGATACTTGAGGGCATCATGTCGAGTAGCTATAGCCTACCGGGCACATCTTTCAACAATCTCGGATAGCTATGTCCTCCTGGCTCATCCATGATTTCCACCAGCGCTGCGACAGCCGGATGCATCCCCGCATCCACAGCCTTTGTAATCCATTCATCCATCGGCACCTCTCTGAACGCTACGCCCTCTTCTCTTACACCAATCTCCTGCAATCGATCCAACGGAAGGACCATATCGCCAACCTGGTGTACATAGCCGACTTCCCCCCTCGCCATGCGCTCACTAGGCTTGAAAACTGGCGCGATCAAATCCGCACACGCATTCTTTGGGTGAACAAGGTCAAGCGCACCGTTGTTGTGCTTGATCCTGGGCACTGTTCCGCTCTTGCGGGCGTAGTCCAGTAGTGCGTGTACCCAGTCGAGTTGCGCTTTCGTTCCAACTGCATCGTCACCTTCGCGCATGATGGTTGACGGTCGGTGGATGCACACCAGCCAATCTCTACCATAATGTTCGTATGTACGCTCCAAAAGTCGCTCACAGGTCCACTTGCAACTTGCGTAGCCGAAGGAACCATCGGTGGCGGGGAGGGCGGCACCTGCGATACTGACAGGTGGGAAGGCTTCTTTGCCGTAGAGAATGGCTAGGCCGACCGAGGATACATAATGTAGCGGGATGCGACGTGGTAGGCACAGTCGCGCAAGAGATATGGTGGAGCCGACGTTGGAAGCTTTTAGATCGCGATAGCCCTTCATATGGGAGGTGTCTGCGCCGTTATGAATGACTGCATCGGCAGTGTCAAACACGGCAGCGGCTTCTTCTGGTGTGAGACCTAGAAGAGGATCAGAGAGATTGCCTTCACGATACTCCACGCGCGGATCTAGTTGGGGGAGCTCGCCACTTTCCAGTCGGGTGGGAAGGTTCCGGATCGCGAGACAAATCACTTTCCGCACGCTTGTATGATCTAGCAGATGTCTCAATAGATGCTTTCCGTATAGGCCACTGACTCCTGTCAGGACAATGACCTCTGGAGGCATCTTTGGCGTCGCTAGTTGCGTTGCTCGTATTATGCCAACCAGGTCTGTGGGTGGTCGTGATTCTGACTCCCAGTCCACCTTGTCTCCTCTAGATTCTTTAGCAAGATATCTGGTAGCATAAGGTTTGAACTCGATCTCTTCGTCTTCACTAGTGATGGGTGATGTTGTTCCCTTGCTTCCGGTCGAGGATGACGAGGTATTAGTATCCAAATGAGAGCCTTGATGTGTGGCGTCAGAATCTTCTTCTCCCCTAGTGGAGGTGCGTAACAGGGGCACCAGTTCCGTGGGCATTGTTTCTATGGCGAGCCGAACAAGATTCCCCATAGTGTCGTTGCCCATGATCTTCAGTACGGGAATGCCGACTTGAAGGTGTTTTAGAAACCACGATCTCACGTTGACCGACACAAGGGAGTCGAGACCAATATCACTAGATCGTGAGGACATCAGGTCCTCGTCCGAGGTGCTCACTTGGAGAATCGCACGTAAGGTGGCGGAAAAGGCATCTATATCTATGTTAGCTCACTTGATAGTGTCTCTTTGATTGCCTGGAGCCCACTTTTGATCGTATCGTACACCTGCTGTTCCGTTTCGCACTTCTCGAGGTCCTGGATAAGGGATGCACCATTTCCATTCGCGATTTTGGCCTCACCACCAATATTCGTGACATCCTGCTGGTGCTGTATAAAGATTGAAAACTTGGGATCGGATGCCCAGAATGGCTGGTTGCGCGCATCGAACGGCACGTTGTTCAAACCAGTGGAAATCTCTGGACCATAAGGGCTTTCGAGACGGCAAGCGTCGATGCCCTCGCAAACAGACTGCACAAAGTCCTCTTCGGACAGCCGCATCATGTAATTGTGTTGTGCGATCTTATCCCAAGCTCTGCGGGCCTCCCGCTCCATGTAGCCAGCGCCAATGATAGCGCCACCGTTGACAGCGGCTGCTCGGAAACCTCTCTTTCGCCGCTGCGCTGCAAGACTGCACATGAATGCATTCGCAGCCGCGTAGTTAGCCTGCCCCAAGTTCCCGATTACAGTGTTGATTGACGATGTGAAGACGAAGAAGTCCAGGTGCGTCTCGTAAAACATACGGTCCAAGTAGATAGCGCCATCTACCTTTGGACGAATCACACTTTGAAGCTGATCAAAGGTCATGTTTCGGATCGATATGTCGTGTAGCACCATAGCACCGTGAACAACCCCCATGATTGGTGGCAGCGTATTGCGAATATTCTGATAGGCTGACTTGATGGAGGTTTCGTCGGTCACGTCACATGGTAGGACTGTGATTATGGCGCCCTTTCGCTTGTGGGCGGCGATCCAATCTGGGCTGAAGTCGGGCCTGCGACTGCTCATGACCACATTTCGAGCACCTTTGTTGATCATCCAGTCCACCAACGATATTCCAAGGGCGCCAGACATGCCGGCAATCCAATAGGTGCTTCCGGTACTCTTGAACATCTGACCAGCGTCGAGTCTGGATTTAAGCGCGGGTAATGGCGTGGCAGCTGTCCAGTCAACGACGCCAAGTGGATCGTCGGGCGGTGGGCCATTCACAAGATCTTCGAGACGAAGGACTTGTGTGTTGCCTACAGGAGACTGCGCCTGTGCATGGGCAAGCGCACCTCGCAACTCATCGCCGAGCGCTGCCAGAGCAGCACCGTTGGGTCGGCCTCTTGTGGTAGAGACCTGGGAGAACAGGGACTTCGCCGTTATAACCCTATCGAGCTGCGACTTAAAACTTGAGATAAGTGTCGCCTCGTTGTCAGAGCACACTAAAGTGTGGTTGGAAAGCCCTACAAACACCGCTGGGGGCGCTTCCAGGTTGAGTATCTCTTCAACGTCGGAGTGGCTCATGTATGATGGAAGCAGGATCCAAGATGCTGGAACAAGTTCATCGCTACTATCAGTAGTGAAGATAGCTTGCACATCAGAAGCAGCGGCTTTCTTTTCCATGGCATGAACGAATTGGGGGGGTATGTTGTGAGCCACGACTGTTTGACCGGCGTACAATGAGTCGAAGATTTCAATGGCAACCAGAGAGGCAGCTACCTGGAGAAGCGTATTCGGAGTCGAGATTGCGGATTCGTCGACCTTGACAGCACATCGCACCGGCACCCTCACAACCGAGGCTGTAGAGGTCACAAGGGCGAGATATGAAGTTTCTGTCCCATGATCGTGGCCCGCAACCAGGAACCTGTGCCCGACAGGCGTTTTCAGGGCTGAAAGAAGGGAATGTGTCACACGGATCTCGAGACTGTGATCGATGCCCTCGGCCTCCTGAGCGAGATCAAATTGATATGACGACAGTTCTGTAAGTTGGTAGCTGCCATTCTCGCGAGGTTGTAAATTAACGCGCTTTGGTAATGCCCCCAGATCAATCGTTCGTGCAACATCTCGACGACCGGCGTTATAACGGTCATTCAGCTCGTCTATGAAAGTTAGTCGTGGGACAAGCTGGTGTCCAACCTCATCGACGACAATCTCAGGCTCAATCGTCCAGAGTATGTCTTGGTTGTCTTGTTTCGAGAATGCAGCATGAAGGCGGAGGAAAGCTTCTGCGATTGTCTCAGGCTTTGTTCGTTCTGGATCTATGACATCGAATTGCTGGAGTCGGAGATCTGACATTTCGTGTGTGGCGACGCGACCGAAGGCCACGGTCATGTTTGCATAAGGTTCGTCGCACAGCCGACCGCTCGTCACCCAGAGCACAGTCTTTCTAGGCTCGACTATCCTCTTCAGAGCTTCGAAACTCTCCGGGTTCATGTCTTTAAAGACAGGCGAGTCAAGGTCTGCCAGACTTATGATTGCTGACCCAGAATCAAGAAGCTCGAAGTTGACGTCAGTGATGGTACCGAACAGATATAGCTCCCTAGCGAAGTTTTGGCCGATGATTGTCTTCAGTCCCTCGATCAGGTATGAGGTGCGAGGTGTCTGGCCGCCAATCAGAACCAGCTTGTTGATGTGAGGTACGCCTGCTCGTTGTAGTGAAGTGTCAGGTGAAAGCGGCTCTCGTAGGAAATTCACATGGTCGTCCACCGCTTGCGACACAATGGGGAAGACGTTGAAAATATCCTCGACAGAGATGGGCGGAGCCGCATCAGCGCCGGAGAAACCCGTCACTCGCAGCAATCGACTCCATTCTTCGGGAGAGACAAGCGGTGATAAGACTCGTCCTTGTTCAGTGCCGACCCACCATCCAGGAAGAGTGCCGAAAATAAAGCCACTTGTCGCCGCCCCTGTCCCGGTCTCGGACCCTTCACCAATGATCAAGAAACCACCAGGCTTAAGGAGCTTTCGCATGTTCCGGAGACTATGCTCCATATCGCTCGTAGCATGAATGACGAAGAACGCAATGACCAGGTCGTAGGAGCCCGGGGCATAGCCTTGCTGAAGAGGATCTTTTTCCACATCGAACGTTTTGAAGACCATCTTGTTTTTCTGCTGTGAGAAGACATCGGAAGCCTTCTCGAAGAAACCCGCTGAAATGTCCGTGTAAGTGTAGGATACAAAGCTGTCTCCGACTTTGTTGAAAATTGCTTTCGTTGCACCGCCTGTACCAGCGCCAACTTCGAGGATGTTCATATGCGGATGTCGATCCGTGAGCTGTTTGACTGCTCGACCAACCCACTTCGCTAGCTCTCGGAGGCCAATGCCCTCGGCGTAGTATCTGTCGAGAACATCATCGCCGCCAGCGCGGAATTCTTGGAGCATTGTAGTTTCGCCCTCGAAGACACGTGGCATCTGCGTCCCAACAAGATGCATGATTTCCACATCAGGAAGATGCCTAATTGCGAGGATGCGAAGTCAGTGGACGATGTTCAACAGGAGGAGGGGAGTTAGAGAAGAATGAAGCCTCTTGGGGGTGCGTTTTGTGGCCAAACACCTTGGGAATACGTACGAATACGGCGCACTAGCATGATGAATAGTCTCTAACGTGTCTTCGTGCCATTCTTCTTTCCACCACGGTTGCCTACCGCTCGCCACGACGTCGAGCACATGTCGCGCATGGTTCAGGTACCACTTTGTGGGGGATACGTCTCGCGCTGGATGGCCTTGCGAAACTTCTCGATCGAAATTGCGTAGATAGAATATAGCGATCCGTTCTAGCAGACGCACGATCTCGCGCTGGTTCTCGCCTTCCCATAGACCGCGGGAAGCTTCAGTACCGTCCGGCCGGTCCGGCACCCATTTCACCTGTGAGTACATGCTTCTGTCTTCTTCAGCCGCCGAGCCGCCGAGCGGCATGAATTCTGCGCCTTGTACCTGGATAGCAGCATTCCTTGTTTCGGTGTTACTCGTATAGAGACTGATATTTGCCACAATCCCATCACCCGAACTTATCGATGCATCGACGGCGCCGAGCTTTTCTTCGGCACTGTCATCACTGTCTCTCTCAAGAAGAGCTGCAGGATTGACCCGAATCTGCTGTATCCTAGTGGGTAAATGAACGGTGCGAAGTTCCTCGTCGTACGGGTAGCTATATGCGACAATAGCGGACTGAATTACAGCGTCAAGCTCGGCTGGGTGGATAAGCAAAGGCCGCGACCGACCGTCCAGACTTTGAGGCGGTTGTATTCTCATCGCGCACGTTGCTTTGCCACGTTTTCTTCGCAACGCTAACAGTGAACGGAATCGGCCACTGAAGTTGTAGCCCAGATCCGCGAGAGCAGAATAGAATCGTTCAGGCTCGACATCTAGCATGTGCGGCACAATATCCCCTCTCCTTGGTAACAGCGATAAGGAGGTCTTTCCCAAGCGGATCAATATGTCCGCACTTGCTGCCAGGACCAGATCATCCTGGGAAGCATCGATGGCGGCCGAGTAAGTGAAATGGGCGCGAATCGTATCATTTGATGGGAGATGATCGCGTGTAACGCTAGCCATTTGTATGAGCACTTCTATACCAGCATCATCTTGCTCAAATGGAATCGCCTGGTGTATGTCAAAATTTCGAACCTCGATCAAGCAAATGTCGCGTCCAGTCTCTTCCGCAACGAAGCGGGACGCCTCAAGGGCCGAAGATATGTAGCCCGAGGCAGGGAATACCGTCTGACCTTGGACTGCATGATCGGGAAGCCAATCTAGTTCACTCGCCCGCAACAGATTCCTCCAGCTCTTGCTGTGAGGAGCGCTGTCGGAGGTAACGTCGCCTAGAAGCGCATGGACTGGTTGAGAACGCGTACGCATCTTTCTAGAGCTACGCGACTCATGCCAGTATCTCGAATCGTGGTTCCATCGGTAGGTGGGTAGGTCGCGAACATGGCAGAACCGAAAGTTGTCGTCTACACCAGCTAAAGCTCGTTCGTATTTCTCAAGGTTGACGATTTCCGGACCCAGGAGTGACCAGATGGTTCCGAGAACGTCCGACAAGGCATCAATGGCATTAGATCCGCGCACAAGAAGCCCTTGATATGGGAGGTCTTTGCCCAGGATCTCGCTGATAGTCTGTTTAGCGGGACCAGACAGGGCAGGATGGGGTCCTATTTCCAAGGCAAGATCGTAACTATCGGCATGTAAAGCAGTGCTCAGCGCCTGAGAGAACAGTACTGGCTTGGTCATATTCTCGGGCCAGTAAATATCATCCAAGTCTTGCGCAATATCCGCCGTGACAGGGGAACCATTGTGTAGGCTCGAGAACCAGATACACGACCCTTCGCCGGAACGCGACTCAATGCCGAGACTTCGTATGGCTGCTCGATACGGTTCAAAACATGGAAGCATGTGGCGAGAATGATATGCCTTGTCAACCTTTAGTCGGCGGTGGAATTTGTCCTCGTCGTCGAGCACATCCTCTAATTCAGCAATTGCGTCCGCGTCTCCGGACACTGTCACACTAGACGACGAATTACTTGCCGCGACCGTGACACGTCCAGCAAAAAGTTCATCGCTTAGCAGATCAATCATGTCCTCCATGGAGCTACCCACTGCCATCATAGCTCCGGGAATATCCATGTCACCCTCGTTAGGGCTTATTGCAAGTGAAGAATGCAGGCCGCGATAATAGGCAATCCGCACTGACTGGAATGAGTACAAGATATATACGTGGAGATTTGATCAAGACCCAATTGAGGTTTTGTGACCAAGTGAAATATTGCGTCAGGAAAAAGTACTTACTAGCATCTCTTGCGGTTAGAAAACCCGCTGCATATGCTGCAGCGATCTCCCCAGAAGAATGACCGATGACAGCGGCGAAATCCACGCCAGCAAACTTAAGTAGATCGATGAGTAGAATCTGGACAGCAGTACAAAGTGGTTGTGAGATCAGAGCTTCGTGAATTCGAGATGTCGTTACGTCAGCTAGAAGTTCCGCCTCCAGAGACCAGGACGGCCGATCTTCTGCTTTAGGTATTGTGGCGAGGTATGACTCCAGCTGTCGAATGATGTCACGTGCAGTTGAGGATGCTTCGATCAATTCAGCTCCCATGCGCTGGTACTGTGCGCCTTGCCCTGTGAATACGCCCAGGATCCGCCTGCTGGATTGTCCTCCAGAAGCTTGAATCGAGACCGACTTGACCCCAAGGCTTTGACCTTCTTTGCTCTCAAGTCTAGATTCGATGTTTTGACGAAGCTCGTCAATAGAAGAAGCGTGGAAAGAGGTGCGATATAAAAGGGCGGAACGACGCTGCCGTAGTGTCCATGCAAGATCATGCAAATTTGTGTCGGAACCATTTTCTTCAAGGTAAGCTGAAAAGGACGAGAGTAACTCGCGGAGTGAGGGCTCTGTAGAAGCAGAAAATACAAAAGGTGTGTAAGGATGTCCCTCAAGGCTCCTTGCGGACGAAGGAGGATCGAAACTTTCTATAATGGCGTGCGCATTGGTGCCACCTATCAGGGCCGTTAGCACATCCACGAAGGAGGATGGCTTCACATCCACAATGGGGCAACTTGCCGAAGCCAAATGAATTGACAGAAGCTCTTTTAGTTCCTGCATTGGCATTGGGCCATGGCTTTGCGGATTGAAGAATTTCTACATTCTTGTAATATGGCGCCACACGATCGCTCAAGTTCTCAAAGAGCAGGTTCGGAGGTACAATACTATGCCGAAGTGCGAGAGACGCCTTTATCAGCGCGGCAACACCTGCAGTGCCTTCTGTGTGGCCCAAGACCGTTTTTATTGAGCCAACATAGAGTGGGTGGCCAGCACCCAGCACCAGAGGGTCGGGAAACTCTTCACCTGAAGTTGAGGTGAAAAATGCTTTGTGGACCGCTTCCGCTTCTATGGGATCACCAGCCGGGGTACCTATGGAGGGTTGAGTTAAGCTTAGCAGAGCCTTTAGATAGATCATATGCGATACTTACCAGTTCCGTGCTAGATGTCGAGCCACGAGGTCAGTGGAGGTTCTTGGAAGAGGTCTCAAAGTTTGTAATGAAGGGGTGGTGCGAAGAACTGATGTTCCTACGCGGTAACAATGTAATGAAGATATTCTTACAGCTTCGAAGAAGTGAGGCCTATCACCCGGCACAGAGAGATCTAACCCTGCATTGATGTACGTCCGCCTTATGAGTGCTTCCTGTGAACTAGCGCTAGGCATCGTGATACCGGGCGTAGCGCCATCCTGATTCAGCCCGGTTTCCCGGATGAGGCATTCAATGTGATCTGCGTCTTCCAGGGCAGCGCTCAAGGTCTTTAGTACCACCGCAGCTACCCCGTCACCGCGCGCATAGCCATTCGCACCTGCGTCCCACATCCGACTTCGGCCATCCGGTGATAGCATGTTGAGCTTGCTCTCAATAATGAATCCCTCAGGCCCGATCATGAGATTCGATCCGCACGCTAGTGCCATGCGAGATTCACCAGAGCGGAGGGCTTGCACAGCCATGTGCACAGCGACGAGACTGGAGCTACATGCAGTATCTATCGTGACAGATGCGCCGTGCCAGTCGAAAAAGTACGAGATGCGGTTCGATAGTATGCTTTGTCCAGCTCCGGTCGCGTAATAAGTAGGAAGTGCTTGGTGATCCCTCATCAACATAGAAGCGTAGTCATTAAACATGACCCCAACGTATACGCCTGTGTCGCTACTGCGAAGTTGGGATATATTCAAGCCTGCCGACTCTAAGGATTCATACACAACTTCCAGGAGGAAGCGTTGTTGCGGATCGATTGCTTTCGCTTCAACAGGTTTCACCCGAAAAAACTCGGCGTCGAAGGCGGCCAGATCCTGGTCCAGAAAGTAGCCATGTCGAACATTGCTGTGGCCATGGTATGAGCCATCTGGAAAGTAGAACCCATCAACATTGAAGCGGTTGGCAGGGATCTCTTGACGTAGATCTACAGGTCTCTCAAGAAGGTCCCATAGCTTCGAGGGCGAGGTCACGTCGCCAGCAAAGCGACATGAGGTTCCAATCACAGCGATGGGTTCGTTTCGCTTGCTCGACATGTTGAGGTGTTCCAGAGTGGTGATCTAGCTCAGGGTTTAGCTGCTGCAAGCACCATCTCGCTCCAATGTACGTAGCGATTTTAGCCACCGTCTTCTGAAGAAACGTCGTAGTGTTTGCGCAAAGGAGTACCAGACTAGTTGATGTCGAAAGAACGTATAGATAGATAGCTGAGTGTGGAGCTACCCATAAGCCAGGTCACAGGCAGCCTGCAGGTACGGAGCTGCAGGGGAAGCCATTGGTGGAGGTCTGACAAGATCGGCTTCGGTCTCCGGCGTCCCCAAGCGTACACTCGATACACTTGCACAAGAATCGCCAACAGTGCTGCAACAATCGAAGACCATCATCACCGGTGAATGGGCGATCTCAGTCGCAAGTGTCCCTGGATCTGTGAAGGGCTGTGGGAGGAGAGGAGTGGCCTGAGTGCAAACCCGGTTCGCTTCGGCTGCGCACTAAATCAGATTTGGACCAAATACGTCAGGTGATATGTGCAAGTGTCCGAAGTAAAATCCACAGTCGGAAGAGGCTTCCAAGATGCAAAAGGCTTCAAAGGCGTTGAGAGATCTTGTGAACGGACAAAGCAAATTCGGCGACCGTCAACGTGAATTCAAGGCCACCGGGAGAATTGGCCGACTCAAAGTTTTTCCACATTACCATCAGATTCCGCACTTGGGCGTCGCAAGATGGATACTAAATATGATTTATTGCGGCTTTGATTCTATTAACTGGGACCATGCATCTCTGGATGATGTTGAGCCCAGGTATCAGGCCAACATCCTCGTACTCGCTCTAAGCCTTTGCAGAAAACACCAGTCCGCAAACTAAAGTACACGAGAACGCCACGAGAGCTTACTGTAAGAGTCTATACATCTACAAGCGCGTGCAGGTCCCGGATCCTGTCGCGTACTGAAGCTACAGCACACGAGCCACTACCGTGCGTCTGTAGAACCGCCAGCAAGCTCCTAGCGCGTGGGTCCTCCCCGAAGATGCCAACTGCATCATTGTCTCCACTGCTGCCACGATACTGGGTGTGATCGCTAAACTTCCGTTTTGGTCCCTGCATCACTCCGATCCCGGCTGGGAGCCCAAGTAACAGCTCCATGGTAGCGAGTTGATGCTGCATGACATCTAGCAAAAGTCGGGCCTGCAGGCTGCCTTGCATGATGTTGAGGCCAGCAATCTGCAGACCAGGGAGGATCTGTGCTTCCCCGTCGTTCAAAGGAAGAAATGAAGAAGCCGACATGCACGCAAGCGGGAAAGGGCTTAAAGACTTCTCGGATAGCTGACTATAGAGGCCTTTCAAGAGTCCATCGTACAATGTGATGATTTGGATGTATGCTGAGAGAATGTTGAGAAGAACGACGAGATGTGCTCCTGCATTCCCGTTGTCATCCGACGCGTAGCTGTGAGACTGAATAATATTGATGTATTCCGTAGTGGCCTGTAGAACAACACTGAAAAGCTCCGGACTCCAGCACGACAGTGAGGAATCGGCGACGGAAGTGTCGTTTGACTTAGGAGTACCCAAGTACGGTGCATCTGTGGATTCCTCATGCGCATCAATCTCCTGCGACTCGTGAAGCCGTTTCGAAAGGTTGAAGCAAAGCTCGGAGAGACGATGATCCCATTGTGGTATAGGAGCAGGCTTGTTCTTGACACAAACGCCGGCGTGTATCTGGGTCGTGCTTTCCTCCGCGGATGCGTAGTCTATACCATCGTCGGTGTGAGAGGCGCCAGCACTAGCGGGAGTCCTCGTATCAGCTGCATGATATGCGCGAAGCGCAGGCGAAGAATTCAACAAAGAGGGGTCATCCTGGTCGTCATATAGCAAGTCGTCTATGCTGGCGTCAAACAGCATCTCGTCCTGACCGCCGTAGGTTACCATGGCATCAAAGGCACTGTAACCATCTTCTGCTAGAACAGAGCTTGGTGGATCGTCAGGGACATTGTGCTTCGCAAATGGATCGGTTGTAGACCAGGCTATCGGAGCGCTATTAATCGTACCGATCGGTCTTGGCTCCGGTATTGAGTCTTGTGTCTCTGGACTTTCCTCTTGGATAGTGGGTGTTGCCATCTTCTTCGGTTTCAGTTCCCTTCGTCGGGGTAGCTCCTGCTTTGATGTACTGATAGCGCATACCGATGGGCTTCGCTGATAAGTCCTACTCATAACACAATGAGCTCCCAACCGAGCACACCGCGCGCACGGTTCCGAAGAGTGTCTCCTTGAGGGGCATCGCAACTTCTGGCTCCGGCATCGATCACAGGCTGATCGTCTCGCACTCAATAATGCGTGATCTTTCGAGACAATTGAAGTCAACGACATGAGAACAGACGATTGAACCTCAAAACAATGAGAAAATCAGTTGAAGCGACAGTCATCTGGCTGCTCCGCAAGACGACTGTTCGCTAGAAGGCTGATAGTGAAGTGACCAGGTCCACTCGTATCTGGGCCTGATAATACTTTCTCGATGTTACCCTCTTGCGGGTAAACGTCCGCTTCCCACAACACCGCCCACCCCGAGGCGAAGCCAAATCGCTTCGATGTTGAGTGCAGCGTTATGATCGACGATACGCCGGATGGCTGTGACACTAGCTACACTACTGCATACCATGGAACGTGCACGCATTCCAGCTATCCACGTTTAAATTAGGTACGCTGACCGCAGCGGGCATCAAAGTTGCGCTAGTAAAATAGACCACGATGCGAAGCCGATTGAATGTATGGGCTTACCGGAGACAGATATTGGCTTACGAGGCAGCAATGCTGACGACAAGCTTTTTCCCACGGACTTCACCACGCTGCAACATACCGAGACCGTCTATAATGCCCTGCCACTGTCCTCCAATCTCTTGCACGGGATGGGGCTTGATCAAGCCTTTGTCTAGGAATGCCTGCATCTCGGCGGCAAACTCGTTCCCTCGAGTGTACAGATCCTTGTTCACTTCCCGCGTGTAGGTGTTGTCTCCAAGGACGACTGCATGTCCGAAACCCTCGAAACCCATCACTTCCTTTGTTCTGACAGCTTTGCGGGTGCGCCATCCCGATTCAAGCTTTTCTAAACACGCGTAACGCCCTCCTGCACGCGCCATGGCTGCATAACAGATCGCGACCGACTCTTGGCTCGTGATGCAATCGAGCACGTGGTGGATCGAGCCATGCTCTGACGAAAGAGATCGAATGGTGTCAACACAAGTCGGTGATGTGTACGATGCAGTCGCAACCGCTCCATATTCTTTAGCTAGTGGCGCCGAAGCCGGCGACGTGACCGCAATGGGCATGTATCCGGATCTATTCTGGTCAACATGCTGCGGCAGTGTCTGTGGATGAAGTAGATTACTTACAGCTTCAGCAACTGCAGCGCCATTGTACCTGTCGCCGTTGCCCCACCATACACTAGCACCGGAACATTTTTTTCAGCCGGCTTGGATGGGCGGCCTGGAAGAGCCAGTGCCTCTGTGTCTGCAAAGAGCCCCAGCACGCACGTTCCCCAGCAGATACCGCCAATTGCGGCCCCATCCGAGGCGCTCAAGTGCTGAGGAACACGGAGAAGTTGGCTAGCATCCGCGGCAACGTACTGCGCAAAAGCCCCGAAGATGGCATCTTCCGCTTTTTCCGTACGACCGTAAGGGAATAGGCCACCGCAGACCCTGGTACCAGGTGGGAAGGATTTAAGCATCTCGCTAGCGCCGTCCTCTACAACGCCGCAAAAGTCGCATCCGATCGGAACATAGCCGTCCGGCTGGGAAAAGTAGGTGACCATTTTGAAATCCGTGGGGTTGAGCGCCACGGCTAGCACACGGACTAATACATGGTTGGGAGATGGCAGTGCTGGAACCGGCACTGAAGACGATATGGTAAGAGGCAGGGTATCCGACGAGGAAGTCGACTCCGAGGTCTGGACAACAGCGGTCTGCGTCAGAGGGGCCATCGTAACTGTGTTAGGCAGAATGTGGACTCGAACGGTCAAGGACGAAGTTGCAATCGATGCTGGTGCTTCATGGTGCAGGCGTCATCGGGGACATTACTTGAATGTTCAGAAACTTCTCATGCCCACACTTCGAGCGTTGTGGCTTGATGTGTATCATGCTGTGAACACGTACAGTAGCATCGGGATCCAAAATTATGCCTATGCCCTTTTCAAGGTCCAACCCTTACGTGTTACACCTAGACACGCGGCTCATGTTATTCTCGGCCGAATCTAATTTACATCTACCTTATCTATCTTGTAGCTCTCTGTTAGGGGCCAAGATGTCTGCACACAATTAGCCTGACTAGCTCAACGGCTGTGTTTGCGGACTCACAGTCTCAGTCATTCGCCCGTTCGGTGATGGCCGCCATCTGATTTGTCAACGGCTGCTGACCTGCGCACACCGAGACCGAGCTCCTGTGCCGGAATCAATCACCGTCTGCTCTGCCCGGTTTCTCTCGATCGTGTCTTTGGGTGGAAGGATGGTAAGAGTGTTTGGGGTAGATTAGTGGGGTGTTGAGGGGTGGCGCTTTTAGTACACATACGACCCGCAGTAGCTCGTATTCACGGCGACTTTGTATGCCCCTGCTTGTGCGCTTATCCTCTCAAACCCGTAGATAGACCAAGATAACCTGAAACATTTTGACTCCGAAATGGCCTCTCTGACTGCGCATTACGTCATTGCTCCATTTGTGTTCCATCTCCGGACTTTCTTCCGTTATTGGCTGCACAAGCGAGGCCTTCAGAGCCAGTATGGATCGGGTCATTGTAAAAGGGCTTGCACTGGCATCGTACTATACCCTTTCAGGGGCATCATACAAAACAACGAAGCCTGACAAAGCTCTTTGAGTTGGTTCTAGTACAAATATCTCTCAATGAAATGCGCTCCTCGTATGGGAAAGTGGCTTCCGAGACTCAGAGAAAGTTCTTCACTTGCTGCTCGTTCCACTCCCAAAACTTTTGGGCATTCCCGTTCCCACCCTCGTGTTCTGGCTGGGTAGCCTTGGGTAGATCGGATCGAAGCGGAGCAAACTTGCCCCATGGCACGACTAGAAAGCGGTTAGATCCGGAACATAGTGATATGGGAGACGCGTTCAAGAAATACTTACTCCAGTCCTTTGTCCAGTCGGCCTTCCCAATGGTAACGTCAGGGGAAAAGCCGGCGAAAAGTTGCGTATAGACACCTTTGATGATCGGATGGACGATAGCGTGCGCTACCACTTTGAGTCCGATACTTTGGTCCCTAGCCAGTTGTGACCTCACGTTGCCAGGGTTGATGGGCGCGCTCACGATGCCATCTGCCTTGTGTCGGCGAGCGAACTCCACGCCCAGCAGCCAGTCACCGCATTTTGATATTCCGTAGCGATCGACGTGTGGCTTCGGGATGTGATAGTCGAGGTTGTCGAGATCAATACCGCGCTCCTCCGGCGCATATTGTCCGAGCCCAAATGAGGACAACCACACGACTCGGACAGAGTCAGCAGGCGCTTCGCGGGCCGTGGCGATCAATGCCGGAGTTAAAAGCTTTGTGAAGAGGAAGGTCCCGACACAGTTCACACCTAGGGCAAGCTCGTAGCCCTGTACTGTTTTGAGCGGAGGATTTGCGGGCCCCACCATGACACCAGCGTTGTTGAATAAAACATGGAGCTTGGATTCTTGTGCAAGAAAGCTTTGCGCGGCTGCCTTCACCTTGCTCAGGTCGGCAAGATCTAAGGACAAGAAGATCAGCTCGCCTTTTGATGTGGGGACAGCCTTCTTGATACCTTCGATGGCTTGCTTTCCCTTCTCTTCACTGCGGCAAGCGGCATACACTTTGGCATGCTTCGCATATAGGATCTTGGCCAACTCTTCGCCCATACCGCAGTTCGCGCCAGTGACCACGTAAACTTTACCCTCTAGGTTATCAGAAACATCCTTGTCCGTAAATTCGGGATTCGGTGGAAAGAACTGCGACCAGGTGCTCGAAAACGAGGTCTTCGGAGGCATGTCGGGAGTCCTCCAGGCTCGCTAAAGTTGGCTTCTTTAGGGGCTGGGTTAGTGGTCGTCTGAAAAGTTCGTCGGAAGGTTGACAAGGAAGAAGGTATTGTATGATGTACAAGCAACCTTGGAAGGCGCAGCGTATAAATGGTGATGACTGCCCAGGTGTGCATCATGTGGCACGGACCTTCGCGTGAAAGGGCACTACAGCCTATCAAATCCGGACGCGCACCGAAGGCTGCCGGCTTTCTAGGGGTCATGGTCATCGAGATCTTAGCACATCGAGCTCTGCTTACGCTCGGCCCAACATCCACATAAGTCTACTCAACATGTGTATACATGTGAATGTCTTGCAGCTCAACTCAAGTGCTGAGGGCTATCTACTTCTAGACTGGAGACCTATCTCGAGAGCTTTGCTTCGAACCCCCTCCTAGAGCTTCCGCGCTACTTTGATCGAGGAAGATCTGGTTCTTCCCCCAGGTATCATCATCCTCATAGCTGTATAATCTATGCTCGCTCGACTCTTCTGGCACCGGCACGGATTTCTCACTGCCTCCATGACTGTCCGCCCGTCCTGCAGTGTTGTTGTTCTCGTGAGAATGGTAAGTGCCCTGGTAGGTGCCTTCGCTTCCACTTGCAGTTCCCTGCGACTTCTTGCTTCCGCTCTTGTATAGGAAACTAAACGTTTTCTTTTGGAACGAGTGCAACGATTTCAGCAAAGGCTTGTAGATGGGTACGCAGCAGCATAGAATGCTAGTCCCCTGCTGAGCGACATTCCACGTAGCATTGATGATGCTGTTGCCGACAGTGCCGTATGTGAGATAGATCTTAACAATGCCGATAACACCGGAGCTGTCATGCAAGTCAGTCACACCTTTGCGCCCTTGATGTTGCGGAACCCAAGACTTACAAGCCACCAAGAGCGAACAGAATGCTTAGCTTCCATTTTGATCCCCGCGAAACGTGTAAACGGCTAACCATCCAAAGCGCCATGGCAATCATGACGAAGTCGATGAACGTATTGATCGAGTCTCCAGCTGCGAGCAGGATCTGACTGTTGAGACACTTTCCTTTGACAGTTGGATTCCATGTGGCCTCAATAGGGTGACAGAGAAAGATCCTGACGAGAACCATGGCAATGCACCAGGCTATCTGAACGCTTCCGACTGCCCAAACCATGTATCTAAAGATGTCTTCAACGTTGAATACGCGATAATAGAGCACTAGCAGACTGAGCTTGGCAAACGTCTGGTTGAGTGCGGTTTGCATGTTCATAACGTAGCCAGCCTTGTAGATTGAGATGACTGTAGATATTGGCAGTTGACCAAGCTTGAAGACAGTCTTGCCGTTCATTGCACACAGAACTACAAGATAATCAGCATTCGAACCGCAGGAAATCAGAACGCTCCGGGAAGGCGCCTGAACCTACTCCATAAGTCGCTGCATGAATATGTCAGGAATGACAGGAGAGCAAGTAACGCAAGCCAATCTTCTGATCCAACTTTTCTTCCCGGTAGCCTCGAGCAGAGAAATCGCAGAGCCACAGCAGTGCAGCATATTGGAATCGCAACGACAATAACGACGAACCCTATGGACTCGTCCCTGTTGTCGAATACCCTGAATGCCATGTTGAATACAGGAGAAGAATGGTCTAGCGAGAACGGCTTGAGCGGTGCGACGACCAAGACGTACGTGATCACGACCCTGAGGCGTCCCGCACAGGACAAATCTTAGTTATACATAAGCCTCAGGCCAGTCAAGCTTTCAGCCATCCTCGCTCCTGGTATAAGCGCATGGTGGCACCCGCATGGGCGTAGAAGGTGGTCGGACTCCGAAGGCAACCGTCAGCACCCCGCTGCACCTGCATACGTAGCTTCGGCGAGATCCAGGGTCGGGAACGACAGACATGGACAGATATGAACCAAGGACCTGCCGCGGTACGTACACGTACTCTGTTACAAGCGACCCATCTGGTGGTGTCGAACAGTGTGATCTTCGCCATCGTGTATCCTTGCAGCGATGATCCCTTACGCCATTGGCGGCACAGGAGCGGCCCTATCGCTGCCCGTCAACGCCACTTACGTGCGATCGAACGTTCCACAAATCCTCGTTATCCCAGAATCGCAACATGAGAAGAACGTATCAGTTACATCTCCTTATCGATGGCCTGACCATTTCAGCTCTCCACCACCCTCAGCTCACACGCATGCGAAGTCCGGGGCAGTTACCAAGATTCGGGAAGCGCTTACCGTCAGCATAATTTAGCATATATTGATTGCGACGCAGCCATCCGCGATTACACGCCTGCTTATTCGGTGCCAGATTCTCATCAAAAGTCAAAGGGGTAGGTACAACAAAGTCCGATGCAGCGGAAGATCATGCGCCAAACACGCACACGTCTTGCTCGGCAGTGGTCATCGTCATGGCTCCTTGAATTTAAAATTGCGGCCTCGGAGTCCTTTGACGATAATCTGGACTGGGCTCGTGGAATTAAATTGATTTTGGGGGCTGATCTGTAGCTCCCATGTTTCTACCAGGATCCGCTGCAGGTGCCGGAAGCGGAAACCGTAATCCGAGTAGCTGTACAACTGGAGTACCTGCAGTGAGACGCTGATTTGATGCTACAACAAAACTGCCTTGGCGGGTCTAGAAGACCCACACTAATTACCCACCTAAATCGACGAGGGTCAGCATCAGGCGCCCAAAATAGCCGCAGTTTCAACGTTCGAAATTTCGGGGGTAGTGAGGCTTTGACCTTCAACGCCAGTCGACCGCGGCCTCACGAGGATAGATACCGAGATGTGGATGCTGGGGCTAAGCAGAGCTACGGTGACTATCGCGAATGGACACGGGACGGAGGGGAAGCCACCACTAACTCCTTTAACGGGGCTCAGGGTAGGACATATGTAACATGTTGGGCTGAAGATGCTGTTCAGTAATGGCTGGTCGATCGATCTTTCGAATTCTGACTGCGTTGTCTCTCTTTGTGAGCGCACTTGCAGCTCCCGATAATTCGACATCATGCACTTACATCCCCGGTGACGAGGCATGGCCGAGTCCAGAGCAGTGGAAAGCACTCAACAGTTCTGTTAACGGTAGATTGATTGCTACTATCCCACAAGCAAGTGTCTGCCATACCGCACCCTTTGGTGATTACAACGAGGATGCTTGTGAAGCCCTGCAGACTGGTTGGACCGCTGCTCAGTCCTAGTATGTCCTCTTCCGTCGATCGTGCACGAGAGAAACTGGCAGAATTGCGCGTGTGCGTGGTTTGCAGCACGATTGGTGTAATGGTGCGAATTTCGGCGGCTAACCATGTGTGACCAATCAGTGAACCTTACCCAGCAGACATGATGAATGCCTACTATCAAAACCAGTCTTGCGATCCATGGACACCTTCAACCCGGCTTTGTGAGCTTGGCAACTATGCGGCATACTCGATCAGTGTCACTGGCCCTGAAGATGTTATCGCCGGACTCAAGTTCGCCCAAGAGAGGAACATTCGACTGGTCGTAAAAACCACAGGACATGAGTAGGTGTCTCTGTGGGTGCAAGCTCCTCATATATAGATACGCTAAATCTCTTCGCAGCTACAACGGGCGCTCAAGCGGCCACGGTGCTCTCTCCCTCTGGACGTGGAACTTGAAAACCAGTAATGTCATCCCTCAATATACGTCGTCCGGGTACTCGGGACCCGCTATCAAGGTAAGATCGCTACACCATCGAGTCGTCGCAAGTCTGACTGGCGATCCCAAAGCTTGGCTCTGGAATGATTGTAGGGGATGCATATGCCGCGGCCCACAAAGCTGGCTACAGAATTGTGGGGGGCGAGTGCGGCAGCGTAGGTATTGCAAGTGGATATACACAAGGAGGTGGTCATTCCATGCTGAACACTGCGTACGGGATGGCGGCTGATCAAGTTCTGGAGTGGGAGGTCGTGACACCGACTGGGGAGTTTCTGACCGCCACACCAGAACAAAACAGTGATCTGTACTGGGCACTGAGCGGCGGTGGCGGAGGCACATACGGCATCGTGCTCAGCATGACTGCGAAAATCTACCCGGACGGTCCCGTTGCTGGAGGTTCTTTGACTTTTGCGAAAACAAACGAATCCGCGTACTGGAAAGCCGTAGGTCTGTGGTTCCAGCAAACCCCGAGGTTAGTCGAGGAAAATAACACGTTGATCTTCCTGGTCCAAGACAAGGGGTTTGGGGTAGTGAGCATGACATTGCCTGATCAACCGGAATCTGCTGTCACTACCCTGCTTCGGCCCTACCTGGATGAGCTGGACAATCTCGGTATTGTGTACAACCTCACGACGACATACTTCGAATACTATCTCGAGCACTTCGCAGCATACTTCGGCCCGTTGCCTTACGGGCCAAACGATCCTTCTACAATCCTCATCAATCGCATCATCCCTCGAGCCATCGTTGAGTCCGAATCGTCCAACACGCAATTGGTCGATGCATTCAAAGATACGGTGGCCGGAGGCGATTTTCTCGTTGGATGCTCGGTCATGAATGTAGCCAATACTTCATGGACTCCCAATGCTGTACTTCCTGCTTGGCGCAAAACTTCCGTTGCTTGTAATGTCAATGGTTATTGGAATTACACCGCGCCACTTTCAACCAACATTGACCTGAAGCGACGACTAACAGAAGTGCACATGCCAGTAATCGAGGCGGCGAGTCCGAGTGGTGGCGTGTATCTGAATGAGATGGACCCACTCTATCGAAATCCGGATTGGAAGGGGCAGCTATTTGGAGACAACTACGAGAGGCTGGTGAAGGTCAAAGATAAGTATGATCCACATCGAGTGTTGTGGGGGAACTTTAGTGTTGCTAGTGACGAGAAGATCTTGGATGGCAGTGGAAGGCTGTGCAAGCTTCCGATGTTCTAGATGAGGGGATGTATGATCAAGGTCTTTGATATCGCTCAATACACTATTTGCGTTTTTCAAAGTATAGCTACAATTTAGCTCCGTCGTGTCGATCAATGCTTTCGCCTCCACCGCATCTTTAGGTCTCGATCTGGCGGCTGGGCTCCAGCTCCACTGAAGCGGCTGTCGTTCTTTGCCGTTCTTTCTGAGGGAGAGCCGTCTTTCTGTGTCCAATTTTCGAGTTCCATATCGAACTTGGTCACAAGCAATGCAACGACTGTTAGAATCTCGTGTTTTGCAAGATGCCGACCAGGACAGATTTCATGGCTACCACCTAAAAGGAAACTATTAACGTAACTCGAGGGTTGAGACACGACGGACTTACCAAACGGAAAGAAAGACGTTGGGCGCGCAGCCATCGCAAATACGCGCTGCTTCGTTGTATTGCCTGACTCGTCTTGTATTTCCTTCCAAGTAACATGACGCTCCGCCCAAAACTCCGCTGCGGGATGACCTTCACTTCCCCAAGCTTCTTCATCATAGTGGGCGGTGCGCATGGGCGCTTGCAGCATGACTCCTCGAGGAATAGCGAATCCATCAATAACAATCGGCTGGTTAACATTGCGGATAAGGTTGAAGTTCATGTGCAGTCGCAGCACCTCCGTGAAGACGGACTGCAGGAGAGGCAAGGTAGGAACCTTTCCAACATCAAGAGTTCTTTCTCCGGTCATTGAGTCGGTACTAAAAGCAGTGGCGACCTCATCTCGGAGTGCTTGCAGTAGACTACGATCACTAACAATCTCGATAATCATCCACATCATGATCGGTACGGTATTGGAGAGAGCAGCGAACATGACTATTGCCATTGCGCCTACACCGACTCGGTCGTCAAACTTGTTGCATTTGAACCAGTTTATGATACCTGACCAGAAGGCTTCATTGTTATGAGATGTCCTTCCATTGGCATCATTCAGATAGTTGCGTATCATGCCGTAGTAGCGGTCTTTTGCCCGGTATGCGCGAAAGTGGATCCATCTCGAAAGGCCCAGGGTCAGAACGAAGAGGTTGCTATCAAAAGCCCAGAAAGCATTAATGAGGTCCGGATTGAGTTCGAACATGCGTGTTCCAAAGAGAGCTTCAACGCCCTTGGCTGCAATGCGGTTCCTGCAGAAGTCGATCAAGCTCACCGAATGCCATTCGTTAACAGGATACCACTCATCTAGTGCCTGAGACATGCCTCTACTAAAAAATTCGGCTACGGGTCTGAAGTTTTGCGTCTTGCTTAGGTCCGAGTGAACCTTGTCGTATCCGGTCCAGACTCTCTGGTCCGTGGTCATCTTTTCGAAGCCTGGAGGTGGGACGCGATCTCGGCCGGACTTATCATCAATGAAACGCTGAACGTCCTGCTTTGGCATGCCATAGAGATTTGGGAAAACATGCTCCATGTACATGTTCTCGCTACCGACATTGTGGGAGCGAGAGAACAGTGTTTGGATACTCTGTTGGCCGGATATGAGGTATACGGGCGTCTGAAAAAGATGGAACCTGACAACCCGGGCGTGTTCCAAGACCTTTCTGTACAGTGAGGAGCTTAGTCAAACGTAGCTACTGGAGCTGGCTAGTGAGGTTTGACGCACGCTGCTCTGTTCAAAAATCTCTCATTCCAGAAGATGAACTGGAATGTATTGAATACATATGGAATGGGATCGTAAAGGCTGACAGGTCTCTTTTGTCTCTCCCAAGGTGCAGAAGTGACAACATAGATAGCCAATACTACGAGGCTAGCAACAGCGATCAACGTCCTCGGATCGCCGAGTTCGAACTGACTTAGTGTCTGTAGTCGTGCTGGCAGCTGTATGCGCTCGAGGTAGGACCCGTGGAGTAAGCTGCTAATGGAGCTCATGATTGACCATAGAGGCCTTCGATATCTTGGCGAATTCTTTATGTGTATACGCAAATCTACTCTCGCTCAAGTGCTAGGGCTTTAGTCCGAGAGACAAAGTATCAGGACTTGGTGTAGTGGCCAAATAGCCCCCACTCCGAGTAGTTGGTTTCGGTGCTGGATGGCGTCCGATTGGCTGCACGGTCGCCGACGCTGCTTCTCAAAGTATGACGACAATCTAAATTGTGAAACCTGCGACCTTCGCACGAACATAATCAGGAAGCGGACGGAGCATCGGAGCGTCGCTGCCACGTGCAAGCAGGTGTGGTCTGAAAGAGGGTAAAGGCATACGTACTAACTATATATGATCGCGCAAGGCAATGAAGGAATCGTTTGATAGGGACGCCGCAGCCGCGTATGTCCCTGTGAGGAAATGACCCGACCCACACGCTATCCACATCTGTGTAGGACTCACTTCTGAATCATGATTTCGCCGTGCATCATGGAGATACTGGAGCTCTCTCCAGCTGCCCATGACTCCCACGCAGTGATCATGTCGGCACATTCTTCCTCTGTTATCAAGCCAGCTTTGACACCCTTCTCGCGTAGCACGCCGGTCTTTAACGTGGTGATCAAACCTCCGGCTGGATGATAGTTAACATGGATACCAAACAGAAAATGGCACAAAGTTGCAACATACCCCAAGTGTCTTTTTCGTGCTGCGTGACATATAACCAAGTACCAAAAGTGAGCGTAATATTGGTGCGTTCAGCACCAGCTTTGAGAGCCCAGGGAAGGAGCTGACGGCCTGCAGTCTCGGTGCCACCGGCGGCACCCATCATGGTCGCCACGGTCTTGTGAAACTTGAGGAGAGCTGGGGACTCGGGGTAAACGGCCTCGGTCTTGAAGTCTCCCTCACGGGCCGCTACGATGCCACCTGGCTTGGTCACTCTCAACATCTCGCGTAACGCATCCTCTGGTGCGGGCATGTGGGTCAGCATCTGGTGGCAGAACACGACGTCGAAGGTTCCGTCCTCGAAGGGGAGCTTTTTGCAGTCGCCTTGCAGGAAATTAACATTCTTGACACCTGCTATTTCAGCCACGGTCCTGGCGCGGGGCAGAATCTCAGCTTTGAGGTCGAGGCCTGTGACGTGTCCATCAGGTAGGAGCTTAGCAAAGGAGGCAGTTATGGTTCCAGAGCCCGCCCCAACGTCAAGCAGCTTCAGTCCTGGGTTGCTCTCCTTCATAGACTGAAGTTTTGGCAGGACGAAAGCGGCACTATTCTCGGCATTGCGCAGTTCGTGGTGAATGGCTTGAGCCTGGGCTTGGCCAGGTGGATCGACGGAAGTGTTCGAAGACATGGTCCCAAAGGTATAGATTTGAGCAGTAGAGCAGATGGGGTAGATCAGAGAAGTGTTTGTTGAGAGTGTGATGTCGTGGACAAACCGTGGAGGATTACCTAGATATGCGGCGAGTCTATGGCGCTAGGCCGGATGAGGGAACGTGATCGCCTCTTCCAAACACCGCGCGGCTACTCTTAGTGTACACACCGCCCCGGAACTCCAGGGCTCATTCCACGCCATGGACACGCAGCTTCACTTTTACGTCGATTGCAGAACCTCGTCCCCACGATGCGCGAAGATACTGTTGTAAGGGACCTTTGGTGATCAATAGGTTGTCGGAGGATTCGTAAGCCAGCAATTACGCGATGATGTCATGTTGATCGACTCTAGTAACCCCGTGTAGCTCAGTGACGCTCCTACAAGTGACTCGGCGCAGTGATGAGTCCCTCCAAGGCCACTCCGTTATGCGTAGTCTTTTTGCCAAAGAAGGGCGAAGCCGGCAAGAACCCATGTAAAAGTAGTAACGTTGAATGAACCCCTTTCACAGCACGCATTGCTATTACATCGATTCACCTGGCTCTGTTGAGGTAGGGAAAGGTGGCTCGAGCATACTTCGCGACACATCCCAAAGCCTATCCACACTCTGCAAAGGGGGATGGTGTCTCCAAAATTGGCTATACGGTGTGCGTGCTAACCTATGACTCGGTTCATCCCCGCCATCGAGGGAGGAAATGCCTCATATCATTTTCGAAAAACTGGCCGGCCTACAATCTCAAGAATGGAATCGATGATGCCAGACAAGTCGACATGTTTGCAAGGCTTTTCGTCGAGAGTGGATGCCATACCGGACTTGCCAGTCGAAACATACATGCAGGGCAATTTCCTCGCATCGCGCCAACACGGAAAGCACCGTCACCCCAAGAGCTACCGATACTCCTCCCTGCACTTGCCTGAGCAGAGCAGAACCCCAGCTTTATTACAGAGCTTCTTCCGATATCATGAGCTTTCTTGCAGTTGATATGCCCGGAGCAGATCGCGGCATGCAAATATATTGCAGCTGACAAGGACGGCTTCTTTGTTCGTTCTAGTCCCTACGATAACATCGAAATCGTCGTTTACACCGTTCGCAATCCCGCGCATAGTAACTTCTTGCAAAATCGAAAGCTTCGTGGACAAGAGAGCGTTAAGAGAAGCGACTTGAGTGAGCAGGATTCCAATCTCCACTCTGATGATTCTTTTGGTGCCACCAGAACTATGTCTAGCGCCTCCAAAGTCAAGATAAAAACAACGAACCAGATCCAAAGACGTGATGATGCTGGTCACCACGATGACACGTTGGATACCAATGATGGTTTGCGCAGCAAGTCATGGGGGGACTTTGCAAGAAGTACGCACACGACGATCTTTTTAGACTAGAATATATTAGATCACAGAACCTGCCACATCATCACGGGTTGCTTCAAGAGAATATGTACGTAGACTGGACAAGCATAGCCACCGTACTCGATTTTCTCACAGGCATCAAATGTGACAACTCGTAGATGAAGAGGAAGTGCTTTGTGCGCTTGGATGGACAAAAAGTACTTCGATACGACACTCCTTCACGTACAAAGTCGCAGACCCTACACGACTTGCAGAGTCTCCCCTCGATCGTCCTAATCCCAACAAAGAATTTGCTCTCGTCCAAACTCGAGGAAATCCAAAGCGAAGGCCCGGCTTGGACGTGTCACCGCAGGTCCCCTCAACACAATCAGCATACCTATACTACAGCTAGTCGGTAGCGACATGCTTCAAGTGCAAGAACCAGAGAGGAGAAGAGTGGAGCCGTGCAGATTCACTACTTTGCTTTTGCGATTGGCCGCTGGAACCAGGAGAGGGGTTCGCGGACGAGTGGCCGGCTCAATGCGTTGCAAACGCCTCGAAGACTGGCTCCGGACCGAAGCCGACGCCGAAGAATGAAACGTTGCTAGCTCCCGGAATCGATCCAGAAGAAGGGA
Organism: Lophiostoma macrostomum CBS 122681; assembly: GCA_010405375.1. NCBI lineage: Eukaryota > Fungi > Ascomycota > Dothideomycetes > Pleosporales > Lophiostomataceae > Lophiostoma > Lophiostoma macrostomum. Next base: position 56,633 of record MU004455.1, read on the forward strand.
AAGGTGGGTGGGGGAGGGGGATGAAGTTTCCAAAACCACTACAATCGAGGATAACAGCACGAAACCTTCAGCACCAGCCCGCCGTTGAAAATGCTAATCAAACGAAAGACTGGTGCTCGAAAACGACAGGCCGAGGTTGTGAATACCGTAGATGATGGCCATGCGGAGGATGAAGAAGAGGATGAAGAAGAGGATGAAGAAGAGGATGAAGAAGAGGATGAAGAAGAGGATGAAGAAGAGGATGGAGATGTGGAGAAAGATGGGATTGAGGATGGAGGAGCGGGTAAGGGTGGAGAAGAGGTTGAGGATGAGGACAGTGACAAAGAGGGGTCTAATAACGGCTAATTCTCAAGGCTGGTCGATTACTTTATTCATCGGGGAGGATTCGACGGGCGGTAGCCCAACGGATCTAACAAGCGGAAAGGGTGTACACGTAATTTCTCATGGCATTAGTCCGAATCATCGTGCAAGTATGCACGAGTACTCAGCCTCGGATTTGGATTGATGTTGGCAGTTCTTTTTTTCTCTCAATGGAACGGAAAGGGAAGGGGACCAAATTGCATCTCCCGGAATATTGATGGTAACTTGGCGGACGATCTCATAGCGTGGGTAGGTACTTCAGCTTAGTAGTTTCTTTCCTAGGAAATACGATAGCCACAATAAAGTGTTACATCATGCGACTTAAAGCACATGGCTAGAGGTTGAAACCAACGGGAAGTGCTGGCTCTTGGGCCCCGCTACCACCTTGGGCACGTGGGGTCAAACTCTGGCTGGAATTTCCTCATGTACGTCGTGTCGTCTCGTTTCTTCAGCCCACACTCGAGATAGAGTTTGTGAAGTTGTGCCAACTTCTCCCTGTCCAACTCGACCCCGAGCCCTGCGGCATTTGGTACGACAACTCCTCCGTCAGCCCATCTCAGAGCGCCATCGACAATCACGTCCTCATCAGGCCGCTTCCATGGCCAGTGGGTATCGCATGCATAGTCGAGATTGAGAGTTGCAGAGGCAAGGTGGGTCATGGCAGCGAGCGAAATGCCGAGGTGGCTGTTGGAATGCATTGAGAGCCGCATGCCCCAAGTCGCACATATACCCGCGAGGATCTGGGATTTGCGCAAGCCACCCCAAAAGTGGTGATCTGACAGTACAACCTGAACAGCGTCCTGGAGAATGGATGCTGGCAGGTGACTGAAGGCCACCACGGCCATGTTCGTGGCTAGAGGCATCTTTGCCTCCTTTGCTACTGCTGCCATGCCTTCGATCTCGGGAGCCGGGTCCTCCAGGTACTCGACCAGGCCTTCCAACTCTTTCGCCACCCACTTCGACGTCTCGACGGTCCATGCGGCGTTTGGGTCAAGCCTTAATGGTACGCCAGGGAAGGACTGAGCCAAGGTCTTGATAGCTTCCACTTCTTGTGCCGGTGGAAATACGCCCCCCTTCAACTTGATTGCTTTGAAGCCATAATCGCCTATTATCCTCTGAGCTTGCTTCACTATACCCTCCGGATCAAGAGCGGGACCATATGTATCGTCCGCCTGCCCAGGGTGTCCTCCCCACTTGTAGAATAGGTATGCTGAGTACTGCACGTTGTCTCTGACCCGGCCTCCGAGCAAATCGCACACCGGGACCCCTGCCAGCTTTCCCTGAATGTCGAGACACGCTACTTCGAACGGAGAGAAGACTTTGTCTGCAGCAGACGCAGTCGTGACCATTCCGGCCATGCCGTCGCCTCCAGTGCTAGTGTCGGTTGGCAGTGATTCGACGACTGCTTGATAGATGGCATTTGTGTCATGCGCTCCGAGGCCGATGATTTTCTGAGCCGCCTTCTCCATGCGGGAGAGATGAGTGGAGTCGCCATATGACTCGCCTAATCCATAGATGCCGTCCTGACTCGTAACTATCTCAACAATGCTGCGGAGTGCGAAGGGTTCGTGCACGCCAACCGCATTCAGTAGAGGCATATCATGGAATGCGACAGGTGTGATGATGACATCTTTGATGGTGACGCGAGAAGACATGAGCGAGATTGTTCGGACGATACAATTGCTTGGTCGCCAACTCCAGGACTGCGAGAGGCCGGATATGCGCAGGCGTGCTTTTCTACGTTCGCCCACAAACTAAGTCTATGTGCCATGTGGTATTGTGCAGCTGTGGATCTGTTGATAGAGAACGCGCTACGCGGAGGAGACGGAAATGTAGGGTCAAGACGGATATGAGCATCGGCCAGCGACAACACGGAAATGTCGGACGGATGCGCTAAGCTCGCATAACCTCCCCCAGCCGTGCGTTCTGCAGTTCCCCGGGCGGACTGTTACCAAATGAAGGCTGCCATGCAATTTAGTGGTGCGTCGTATTTTTCCAGCTGCCAGAGACACGATCACAAACCCCATGAATGCGGGGAAGCGAGGACGAGTGTGGGGATTGCCGGCCCGATTGCAGAGATCACACGTCCAGCTTCGAAGAACATTTCCGTTCCATGCTGGTGTACCGATGGGTTGCGCGCCTACATAACCTCAGCAGGGGAGCCAGGAAAAAAGGTCAAAGCGGTCCCTTCTCTCCAGAGCTGCCACCTTCCTCGACCGAGTCTTCCTTGCTCTAGTCGTGCCTCTGCCTGGTTCACTTCGCAAACATGAGTCTGCGCAACTCAATCGAGAAGGATGAGGCGATGCACGTTGAGGCTGCAGCTCACATTGTTGAGATTGACAGCTTCCGTGTACTTGGCCTGACTGCGGAAGATGTCGACTTCTATACCAACTATGGCGAGGACAAGAAGAAGAAGACGTTCCGGAAAGTGAGTACCTCTGAGTTCTCCTCTACGAATGTATCAATTGCTAATGCCAGTGAAAAGGTCGATGTCAGGCTTGTTCCTATGCTATGTTTACTATATTTGATGGCACACATCGACCGTGCCAACATTGGGAATGCCAAAATTGAGGGCATGGTGAAGGATCTAGGCTTGACTGGTGTTCAGTATAACATTGTCCTCTCCATCTGTAAGTGCCGATCTGATGCTGTCTTCTTGAAATCCTCTCCCTGACATGACTGGGTAGTCTTCGTTCCTTACGTCCTCTTCGAGGTGCCTAGCAATATCTTACTAAAGATGTTTAAACGCCCATCATGGTACCTTGGCATCCTCGTTCTTAGCTGGGGCACCATCATGACGTGCACCGGCTTGACTAAGAACTATGCCGGCTTGATGGTCGTGAGACTATTGTTGGGCGTCTTCGAAGCAGGGTTCTTTCCCGCCGCCATCTACCTGTGCTCGTACTGGTACATGCCTAAGGACATGGCATCTCGTATATCCTACTTCTACTGCGCCAGCTCCCTTTCCGGTGCCTTTTCCGGCCTCTTAGCAGCTGGGATTGCCCAAATGGACGGTGTCGGCGGTTACGAGGGATGGAGGTGGATCTTTATTCTGGAAGGAATAGTGACGGTTGCACTTGGAGTCGCATGCTTTTTCTTGCTCATCGATACACCAGCTTTATCTTCGCGGTGGTTGACGCCGGACGAGATCCGTTACCTGGAGCTTTCGATGTTCATCAAGCAAGGCGGAAAGTTCCATGAAGAGGGTAGTGGCACAAAGTGGAGGGACGTCAAGATCGTGTTGATGAACTGGAGGGTCTACGTACAAGCTTACTTTCTATTCTGCCAGTCGGCTCTTTCATATGGTAAGCTAATCCCCGACGAAAAGTCATATCATGTACGATGTCGAGACTAATGCGTATCGGACAGGTATCAAGTTCACTCTGCCCACACTTACAAAGACTATGGGCTTCAGCACTACTGTCGCTCAGCTTGTTTCGGCCCCTCCTTATGTCGCAGCCGCCATTTCCGCCATCTGTTTCGCCAAGTTGTCCGATCGCTTCTACTGGCGAATGCCGTTCGTCATTGCGCCGATGCTGATCGTGGTTACCGCATACTCGATCGTCATCTCTCTCAACGGAGAACTCGAGGCAAAGAAGGGCGTTGCCTACTTCAGCGTTGTTCTGGCGGTCATCGGAATCTACCCGATCCAGGCCGCGGCTGCGTCGTGGAACTCGAACAATATAGCCCCTTCCGGCCGGCGAAGCATTGCTATCGCCCTGAACAATTGCGTTGGCAACACTGGTGGTATTCTGGGCAGCTTCATGTTCCTTGACAGAGAATCACCAAAGTACTACACAGGCTTTGGGCTCAGTCTGGCGCTTGGCGTCACTGGTGCATGTGTTGCCGTGTTCCTCGAGTTCAGCTATAAGTGGGCGAACCGGAGGAAGGCAGAGATTGCCGAGGAGGCGCAGGCCAAGTACACCGAGGAGGAACTGTTCGATATGGGAGACAAGTCTCCGTTGTTCAAGCACGTGCTGTAATTCAGTGGCACGAGCAGACGCAACAAGAAATGCGCATGGACGGGGACAGATACACTCGCCGAGGTAACAGCCACTTGTACATAGCACCGGTTGACGTTCTAGAGTCACTATTGGGGATGAACAATAAATCAGCCTTTCTCTCAAGACGAGACGCGTAGTGAATCGATATTACCTCTTTTGGCGCCGAATGGAAATGTTGCGTCTGCAGAAAAATGCAGCAAGACATACGGGTGACCTTCGAGCTCCTAACCAAGATTATGAGCGCGTATCAATTGAGTCGAAGATCACTTAGGTGCTAGAAGGCTTCATTGACCTATGTTAAACCCTATACTGCCCCTCAAGAGTCAGCTTATAAAGCTCACACAAGCCTATTGGATAGGAACCAGTTGATACCGGCTCCTCGTAAAGCGCAACAGCCCGAGAGGCTTCGGAAGAGAAATAACGGCGAGCGGATATAGCCCCTCTTCTTGCGGATGATATTTCCGCTCGGCCTTCTGTCCGAAAGCGGGCCTCATTCGGTTAAAAAAAAACCCAGTATCCGCTCAGCTCACTTTGCGCTCAGCCAATGCGATAGCTTGGAGCACCCCACTTACCTCCTCCTCCATGTACCATGACAGCTCTCGAGCCCCCGCAAATCGTTGACGACAAGTCGCCCATATGCATCCCGTTCATCCTAGATCAGCTGCAAAAACGCACGACAACTGCTGTCAGCAAACCCTTCATCATCGGACTCAATGGTGTGCAGGGCGTCGGCAAGACGACGCTAGTTCGGGCCCTCGCCAGCACTCTTCGCGGGAAGGGCGTAAAGACGCTGGTCGTGAGCATAGATGACTTTTACCTGAAACATGAAGACCAGCTCACATTAGCGGCCTCGCATGCGGACAACGCGCTCGTGCAGGTGCGCGGAGAACCCGGTAAGTCAAATTGCCTCCGCTATGATCAGTTATCTGTCTGACAAGAGAGAGCTAGGTACACATGATATGACGCTTGCACAAGACTTCTTCGAAGCCCTCTGTGACGGCAGACCGACCAGACTTCCACAGTACGACAAGTCAGCGTACTCGGGCAAAGGTGACCGAATCCCCGACTCGCAGTGGGAGCTTGTAGACGGTGTTCAAATGGTTATTTTGGAAGGATGGTGTGTCGGCTTCCAGGCACTCGCCGCGAATGAAGTAGTCGCCAAATGGAAGGCGCCGAGTAGGACCCTGCAACGCCACAAGCTGGAACATCTGCAGTTCGTTAATGAGAAGCTGCGCGCCTACGATGCCATCACAGACCTCTTCGATGCTATGATACACATCGATGCAGAAGACAACGAGTATGTGTACGAGTGGAGATCACAGCAAGAAGCTATGATGCGGCAGGAGAAGGGCACTGGGATGACGGACAGCCAGGTTGTCGATTTTGTCGACGCGTACTATCCTGCCTATGAGCTTTTCTCGGACAAATTGAGGCGGGGCTTGTTCGCTGATAGAATAGGCCGCCAATTGAGGCTGGTGGTAGGGAAAGACCGGAGAGTGAAGCAAGAAATCTTCATATGAAGATAACCCTAAAAGGGCTGGTCCAGCAGCTGATTGCATGCTTACAGCGCTGTACTGCTATGCAATTATGATTTTATAGGGAGGATTATGTAGAATAACGCATCATCTATGGTATGATTGTGTCTAATCGTAAATAATCATGTTCGGTTCCAGCGTTGCTTACCGAAGCAGATACGCAAGCTATGCAGTCGTGTACAAGAACTGGAAAGTGCCACTGAGCCAACCACTAGACTTAACAACTCGCTTCGACGCTGTATAACGACGCTATTTGCGACTCGAGGTTCTTCTTCGCCGCCTCATCGATTTCGGGGTACGGTCGCCTGGGCTGCAACTTTTGCCTAGCATCCTTGATACCCGCTGCATAGGCTGTAGTCAAGCTCGCCGCATACTTCACTGAGGCAATACCAGCTTTGCAAGGTTGTTCCGCCAGTGCAGCTGTCTTGTGCAGGTCCATTGCCTCCTGCAGTCTACCTTCCTGATAGAGCTTGTAGATTTTGACGATGGTCTTGGGAAACACGTTGGCGAATCCCGCGATGGTTCCTGCAGCGCCAGACGCTAGGCCTCCGATGAGGAAGTCGCTCTGGCCAGCAAAGGTTGCGAATCGATCTGGTGGGAATTCGGCGGAGAGACGAGTTATCTTAGCGACGGCGCCGCAGGTCAGCTTCACGCCGACAATATTGTTGTGTGCCTTGGCTAGACGTGCAATCATCGCCGAATCCAGGTCGATGCCGTTACAGACAGTAGGGAAGTTGTAGATGATGATGGGAAGCTTGCTCTCCTTGGCGATGTCCGCGAAGAAGCTGTCGATGACAGCGGGCGTGGTTTGCTTTCCAAAATACGCTGGAGGCAGAAGCAAGGCATAGTCGGCTCCCGCATCGGCGGCGTCGTCAATAAACTCCAGCACCTGCTTCGTGCCGTGGCCGCTCACGCCGGCCATTATAGGGAACGATGGACCGCATGCTTTCCGAGCGGTTTCGAGCAATGTCTTTCTTTCCTCACGGTTCAGCAAGAATGTTTCCGCGTTGGTACCCAGAACGACGAGACCAGCAAGACCACACTTGGACAAGTACGAGTAGTATTGTGCCTGGGCCTCTGTGTCCAGCGTATCGGTGCTGTGGTCGAAGAAAGTAATGGTGGGTGCCCAGACCCCACTAGGCGGAACTTGGGTGTTGTGCATGTCGGACGATTCGGAACTGAGGCTCTGGACTTCTTCGCATTGGACTACCGTAGGTTTCGAAGTCAAGTCCGAGTACTTATATGTATGTGTATGTTGGTCATGTGTTTGCGGAAAAGCAGTCTCGTGCTGGCGAGCAGCTGCGGCAATTGTCTCCATCTCTGTTTAGCCTTTTGGGTCAAGGAGACGCGCTGGATCAAGATGTATAGGCACTGGGGTTGCATTCACCCCGGTCCTCTATATATGCGACTGTATTCCGTTTACGCTCGATGTAGATAGTAGAGCTAAGCCCCATCTCCGTGAAAACGGCATTGCATCCAAAGCCGCCGCAGCGCTGAAGAGTTCCGTCTTTTCCCCTCATATCTAGCCCCACCTTGATGCGGCCGCGGAAAACAGTAGCGGGTTTCCGGAAAAGATGTAGAAGCATATCCGTCGGATCAACGCTGCGAACTTCAGTCCCGAGGAGCGCGTATTAATGGAGTCATATCAGAAGGCTTGACCTAATATTGTAATGCGCCTTTTGAGGAATACTAGAGAGCACAACAAAGGCTAAAGAGGCGTATTAACTTCTGGCTGATTTTGGTGCGTGCGCCCAGGCAGGCTCTCGCGTTGCTGACCTCTGGGCCTTCAAACCGTTTGCTTAAAGCAGAAGGAATTATCGAGAGGCAAGTATGGTATGTCACTATAAAGTCACGTTCTTCGTACACCGCACGGCACCTCTATAGTATCAGATCGCAGGCTTTTAGGTTGGAGTGACTTTACGTTGGATACCTGACGAAGCTTTATATACCTACGAAGTATTGGATGTGCGCAGTTTGGATCAGCCGGAGAGCGTTTTTGAGTGTTTAATCGTCTATGCTTCTTCTATGGATCTTGAACCAAGACTCGGCCGATACTAGATCACGCGGAGATCATGATCTGACGACAATTTCCGTTGGGATATTTAATAGCATAATTACGAATTCATGTAGATTTTCTGTGCATGATGGTAGCTGCGGCCTGGTGGTTAGGGAAAAGCAGCGTGTCGGCCACGACGACGTTCTCCCGTCTTCCGGCAGCAAACACTATCACTTCGGCGATATCGTCGGGGGTCAATGGCTCGCAGCCCCTGTGTCCATGTTAGACGGTCTCCTGTACGACAGCAGCTTCAGGGCCTGTAGTTTCAAGAGCTTACGCATATACGGCGTCTGCCTTGGACTTGTCTCCGCCAAATCGAACAACCGAGAATTCCGTCTCAACCTGGCCAGGGTCTATGCTGATAACCCGGACTCTTTTTGAGATCAATTCCTTGCGCATGCTTTCTGTGAACGAGCGGACGGCAGCCTTGGTTGCGCAGTAAATACTGCCTCCAACATAAGGCTCTCGTCCTGCGATAGAACCAATGTTGATGATGTCGCCCGCGCCCTCTCCGTTGTTGCGCTTCAACATTATTGGTAGGACTGCTTGGGTCATGTTGATTAGTCCTGTCACGTTGGTCGCAAACATGATATTCATGTCCTCTTCGCTGATTTCGGGCGCTTTGGCCACACCTTTGACGAGCCCACTATATGCATGCGTGTTAGCGTTGGATGCGAGCATACAAGCATGCTACCATAGGTCTGTCAAATGAAATTCTGCATTGCCACCGATAATAAGCACAGAAATAGGGTTGAACGGGCCCCGTTCTGCTGCTTTAGGATTGCTTAGATAGGTATAGCCATATTAAGAGCAGGAGATTGCTGGTAGCCAAGCGGAAAATTGCCTGACAGCCCGGTAATAAAAGATGCCGTACTAGCTAATTGAAAAGATGAGGCTTACGCATTGTTCACTAGCACATCGATCTCTATGAACTCGTCAGGCAGCTTGTCCACGAATGAGCGCACGTCGTCAGGTACGCTGATGTCCAGCTGCACAGGTAGTATCTTCACACCGTCGCCGACCTCTTGCTGGATGTCTGTTGCGATCTGCCTGAGGCTATCAATGCGGCGCGCCGTGAGGATGAGACGAAGGTCCTTGGGGCTTGTCCGAGCAAATTCGAAAGCTGTGGATCGCCCAATTCCTGATGATGCGCCCGTAATGAGGACTGTCTTTCCTTCGAGACGTTTTGTTACCGCTGAGGACATGGTGTAGTTGTTCGAATGGATGCTCGAAAGAATTTTAAGATAGTCTTGTTTGTGACTCGAGAAAAATGTCGATAGACCCCGAGGCCTGGGTACGATAGATGTTGCAAGTTCAAACCCAAGCCTTCGATATGATGCGACAGGGTCTAAGGAGGGCGGATAAGATCTCCAAATATCCGCTTGTTCTTTGACTTGTTCCCTACCTAGGTAAGGAGAGCTGTCGAAGACGCTCTTTTCCGCCTCATCTTTTCCGTCGCTTATAAGGCGTCATCCGAACCACCTTGGCTGTTGCCAAGTTGCGCTAGATGCCCGGCACTTGGAGACGGGAGGCATGACTCCCTTAGCTTCTTTCCTAGCCATCTCATGACTAGTACATCACGTACACGGAGCAAGAAACGTTTCTTGATGCCGCCAAGAAGCTTCCTTTGCCGCAGTAACACCCGTTTGTAAAAATTCGCGACTGTATATTGATGTCTGGTGCTTCCACGACGTGGCTGCTCTCAAACTCCAGTGAAGAGTTCATAGCCCGTCAATTGAATTCGAGTTCAGAATGTGAATGTGTCGTCATTGATGAATGCGTCCAAGTTTCCGAGTCCAGACGATACCATGGAAGCGAATTGGTCCCAGCCGGCATAGTCAGAATTCACGGAGTCCGGTATATCGTTCAGGTCAACGGTCGCGTCTTCCATGAAGTCCATGAGATTTTCAGTGGAATGCGAGTTCGCGTCCATTGCCATTGATGCCGTCTGGAAGCCGTGCTCTTGTGAGCCATCGTCCATTCTTTCCAGATGCATGGTGGACGAATGTGCCCTTTCAGTCTGTCGCAGCGCTTCGTTGCGTAGCTCCTCCAACACGAGGCAGTAGCGCTCTGGAAGTGACCCTTTCTCGGCCATTGCCGAGATCTGAAATTGACATCGCGTGGCTGCGGACAGATATTCGCGATACACTTCTGCGGAGGATGCCCGTTTGGTAATGACAAAAAGATAGAGCACTATGTTCGCAGTGAAGCCAAAATATGCCGTGATCCAGTATGCCCGGAACACCTGGCGCTTGCTCGTCATCTCGTCCAGTGTCTTTACAGTGTTCATCGCAGCCACCAGACATTGCTGTACACTTTCGGTTGTCTGGGAGTCTTCTGGTTCTGTGCTTCTGTCTTGTCGTGGAGGACGCGCAAGGCTATCCAATAAGAAGGGCCGATGCGTGAGTATAACAGCATGCCAGTACGTGAGGTTGAGAACGTTGCGCTGCCGCTGAAAGATAGGGACCAAAAATGATGTGCTAAAGTAATCTGCATCTAGAAAGCGGGCCAACTCGACTCGCCAGTCACTCAGGTCTTTCGAGATTCGATCTGTCAAAACCACGCGACGATTGAATGATATGGGTTTGATGGAGTACAAGTTACGCAGAATTTTACTGACGATACGAGCAAGCCTAGTTTGTCAGAGAATACTATTTGGTCTAAGCCGAAGGGAAACATTACTTGAAATGTGCGAGTGGTGCAAGCATGACTGACTGGCCGCCGTCAAGCGAAGACACGTCCATGCGATCTGCGGTGAGTTGACTATCGTCAATGCAGGCTGGAAGTTCCGTGTCTATATCCTCGTCATGGAATGACGGTGATCTTCCTAGTGCGGAGCTAAGATAAGCGTCCAGCGTGTAGGAACACCAGAACGTTCGGCGACGACATTCGGCCTCGACGTATCCTAATCCATTCGTCCTGTCCGGACGTTTGCTTCTATTGAGACCTATTGCTAGACCTAGACGAGACACAGTCCCGAAAAGACTCCAGCAATGATTTATCCTAGACTGGGTGAGGAGATAGAAGCATTGAAGCAAGCGTGCTTGAACGCTCGCCAGGCGCACCGAGCCTTTCTCTCTGGAAAGCTGATGCTCAGCCGCCAAGTAGTATCGGGCACTATAATGATATATGTCAGTAACCCGTGTAAGCAGAGACATTCCATACACCCACCTCAGGTCGGACGGTCCTGGCCTATCACTGTCAGGCATATACACTCTACCCTGAGCAAACACCATGAAGAGCAAAGCGACCTTGGTCGGAGCGCTCCGAGTATTGCGCATCACACCTAGAGTGTCGTAGAACTCAGCAAACCAGTCTTGAATTGTGGGTCGGTGGAGAAAGCGATACGTGGGCATGGCAAAATCGAAGTAGCGATCAACGAGGCGCTGTGCATCGTCACGTGGAAGCATCATGCAGAACGATGGGTCGTATTCTGGGGGATGCAGTGGAGCATCGCCAAAAGTGAAGATACTAGTAGGGTCCGAGAAAGACATGGCCTGCTCCAAACGCTTCTGGACCCGGAGGAGGAAAGAGACACCTGACGCTGGCCCGATGTAATGCCCCTGTAAGTCGGTTTGTGATGGATCCGGGGAGTTTGCGGATGATGGGACAACATATGCCAGGGCTTTAGGTGCTAGGCTATTTGATGGAGACGTGAGACTGCCAGGGTGTAGTGTCTCCTGTGCTGTGCCGGAGTTGTTCATCTCTAGCTCCGAGTATCTCCGTCCCGTTGATGAAGGAATGGTACCGAAAGGCATAATATCGGGCGCCGAGAAAGAGACATTGCTCGGAACAGCCCCTGTATCAGAGGTTGACCGAATTGAGGGTGCGCGACCTCGTGCATATGCGGACTCATAAGTGCAGTTGGCTGTGACTCGATAGCACAAAGAACAAGGTTGCTTGCCATCGCATTTGATCTTTCTCCTGCACGTTGCGAGCAGTCAGCTCGGTGCGACAGACGCGCGGATACTTTGAAGGTGCTATTACCGCTTGCATCGGTCGCATGCTCGAGTGACTCTCACTCTTTCACCGTTGCGTTTAGGCTTCCTGGATACGGGCTGACCATTGTCGTCGGTAGCAGGTGTCACAAGTTGATGGCCATTGGGTGAAGCCATTGAAGCCATTCTTTTTCTGGGAAGCCATCGAACTCGACGTGCGAGGAGGTGTGGTCGGAGCGTACTCACTATGCGTGAGTTCACGGGTGGATGAACGTTGAAAGACCTCGGGAGCAGGTTGGGAGTAGCGAACGCCAAGAAAAGGTGGGTCTCGAAGACGACATATTTGGACTAGTATGAAGCTAAGGGTGGGTGCGGGGTCAAGCTATCACTGACCTATTCTTGCTCTTCGTAGGGCTATACTTGATGCTTGATCCCCGGATCATGAGAGCCTGTATCCGTACATAAAGTTACGCGATGACATTGATGGATAAGGAAGGCTCAACGGGGCTGTGATCTAGTCACTTGTAGGTGCGTGGGCTGTGCAGCCTCTTTCGTCCAAGACAGCAGGATTGAGCTTTCCCCGTGTAATTGAATTTCTAAGTTGGTATTCTCTCGCTCTCTATGAGTCCTCCTTTGGCACCGAGTGTTAGTTTTCGACATTCGCAACATAAATCATGTCTACCGGTCGAAGTATACATAGCACGGAAGGAGATGAGCTACCCAAACCAACACCAGTCACCATAGAGATAAACTCCGAGTCTGAGACAGAGCATATGTCAGCTACAGAAAGGCTAGAAGTTGCTACGAAGGACAAAGATAGCTCCGACGAGCAGCTTGAGCAGATTGGTACCTCTGTTTCTTTCTCAGCATATCTCGAGGAGATAGGAGCAGGGATCGAGGAATCGCTGAGTTCGGCTTGCATAGTCTACAAGTCAGAGCTACTTCAGACCCTGTCAGGGACCTAGTGAGACTGCAGATGGAAGACCGTGCGTTATCTGACCCCTCAGCCACCACGGAACAGATCGAGATGTTTTGGGAGAACAAGCTTGTAAAACCAAAACCTAATTAAGATTTGCCGGAGCTGCATCCGATAGGGTTCTTTGAAGACGTTACTTACTTTAAAAATGGCCGATGCTGAGTTTGCGATGGTTCCTCTTTGCCCAGCGGCTATGAAAACAATTTCTACACGAGGAGCGCTTCTCAAGCACAACATCACGCCTCGAACCATTTGGACTGAGTACAAGGAATGGGAGAGACTTGAGGAACTCAAGATTACTTTGGGTTCAGATAAGGCAAGCACGAGCGTCCAAGATCCAGCACAGTTCCTACGCATACTTATTGAAGAGGGTAAGCGAAGCATAATATATCACAAAATGACGTTAATTGACTATTATGATAGAGTATTGGTCTCTAGAATGTCTAACTCACCCGGGCAGCGTAGTCCCAAACAACCCTCGCTCCGTACCGACTCTTCATTTAGCCAAGCCTTGGTTCCAGACTTGCATCAAAGAACATGCTGCATGTGAGAATGCAAGAGATGGCTCGGCACTAAAGCGCCTGATCAAGGTCGAAGCTACACCTGACGGAGATTATCTCAAACTGGTCGACGCCACAAGGCAGCAAGATTATGTCACCTTGTCGTATTGTTGGGGGCAATGCACGGATTGTAGGTTGACCACCGAGACCCTACAAGCCTACTATGAGCCGATCCCGCCCAATCATCTCCTTAAGACAGTAGGTATCTGGGTTTCGAGTACATTTGGATCGACAGGCTATGTATTAGCCAAGACTCTACTTTAGAGTGGGAGGAGTAAATTGCTAAGATGGGCGGCATTAATCAACACTCCCTGTTGACCATCTGTGCCTACTCTAGCGAGGATAGGGAGGAAGGGTGTTTCACTGAGAGATGCCAAATCGTACAACACCCTGACTACTTGGTCAAACCCTTGGTTGATGCTGACGTGATTACCTTCGTTCACTCTGATAAGGATGGTCTTGAATACAAGGTCCGCGTTTCGAGCCATTACCCCAAGGTGTGACCCTTCTGTCCTGACTTGCAGCCTGGGCACAGGAGAACTTGGACGTATCAAGAACACTTGCTTTCGAACTGTAGGATATCTTCACTGACAAATGAGCTTGTGTGGGAGTGTCGGCGAACTAGTGAATGCGGATGCGGCTATACCAACGCTGGAGCTCGAGGCATGTTCATGAGCACCGGGTCTCCCACCGGCTTTGCCCTAACCTTGTTGGACAAGAAGCCATAGATGAATGATTTCGGTCTCCTGTAGATTTAATCGAAGCCTTAGGGAAGGTTGGTATGAGATCATCGCAGGGAATTCCCAAAGGCGCTTAACGTTCAGTAAGGACACACTGCCAGCAATGCAAGGCGTCACCGAACGCTTCAAAACGGACATGAGTACATGGACGTCAATAGCTCCATCCTAGTCGTGGCTTCTCGGCTCAAAATGCGGATAAGCTGACTGCAGCTGCACAACATTTTCAAGGCTTGTGCAGCTGCGAATTGCAGCCAATGAGCGACACAACATTGTGGGGGCGCAAGGTTACTTGCTGAACAGGCGTGCTGGTCACTAAACATCTAACACGACATGGAAAGAGGTGTACGGCAACCAGCGGCTCGGTCTTTGCCCTGGTCATGTGCGAATAGGATAGTGATGCGTGGGTGACGTGGTAGCTGGTCCGTGCGGCAGAAGCAAAAAGCGACCTCGGAAGTGGGGCAAGCTTATCGAACCAAAAGTTGTTATCTTTTACTATCTATCTGTCTACTCTGTCTACTCATTCTACTCCGTCGCGTGTAGAGTGACACGCGAATCCACCTCTTTGCAAGCCTCTATCCTCCATGGAAATACCACGAGATCAATGCATCATGAACACTTCTGCCGGCATGTTGGATTTACCCAATGAGCTTCTTGCGCACATCGCAGATTTGCTAGAAAACAGCTCCAGTGCAGCTGCCCTTTCCCTAACATGTGCTCGGCTTCAATGCGTGGCACTTCCTTCCCTAGCCCGTAGCCTGGAGTTTGACGGTTTCTCTGGATCGGTTTCAATTCCCATATCCTGGACGCTTACACCTACTACACGTGGCTATACTATATGTTATCCATGGGATCAGAGTGGAGCCCCCGTCGCACGGGGAATGCGCTATCGAGCACACCGTCTATGTCAAGCCGTCATGGCAAAAGCGGAAATATCGGGCTGTATCAAGGAACTCTCGTTCAGTGGTTTCGATCCAATGAGGCAAATGCGAGGCAAGTTCGAACAAAATCAACTTGACTTCAGCCATGGCGAAAAAGATCACATGTCTAAGCTCGTCGAAACATCCGGATTGCCTAAGCCTAGGTTGTGGCACCAGAGAATCGAGACTAGTGACCTAGAAACAGCAATACTGCTCATGGCAGTACAGTTGCAACACACCCTCAAAGGACTTCGTCTTGATGGAGATTTCGCGCTCGCAGACCTCTTATGTGCGGCTCTGACGAGGCCTAAATCACCCTTGTTACCACATCTCGAGCATATTCACCTTCCCGCAGGCAACTTCGTGTCTACTGAAGTTGCTGCACATCTCTTCCAAAGACCAAGAATGCGCAGCATCAAGTTGGGTATTAACTCCGGCGAGCACTTTGTGTGGCCCCAGATCCGTTCAACATCAGCGAGATTCCTCACCTTTCTCAGTTTGACCGTGGAGCATACGGAGCCGGGAATGCTTTCGAACATCTTGGCCGCAGCACCGAGCCTCATGCACCTGCAATACTTTTTCGTGGGCAACATTGACGGACCGCAGGCATTAAGGCTTGAGGAGCGTGTGTTACAAATGGATCTGGACGAGTTTACTTTCGCGCTGCAACTTATAAGCGCAACCCTCGTGTCACTCATTGTTCGGATTGACTTCACGAGTGATGCCACTCCCTACGTGGAACGCAGCCTTTACTGGGGTGTGGAAGGGTCTCTCCGGTTTATGATACCATTCCCATACATGGAAGATATTACCCTACCGCTCGTGTCCATTTCGCAGAATCGGACTGCTACGTACTATCACACGAGCAATCCAGTCCCGCGCAATATACAACACATCACGTTTACAGATGATGGAAGGAGCCATGCAAACAAGATTCAGTCTCTAGAGAGGATAGAACAAGATTTCGAAGACTTATTCGAGGATTGGAAGAACGATTTTCCCCACTTAAAGAGCCTCACGGTATCAGCGGAGTTGAAAAGCATTGAGGAAACCCTCGGCCGACTCCAGCTTCCTTACACCCTGGCAGCTTCGTAGATATCGCATCGTTACTTTGTCTGTTGGGTTCACCCAGATACCTTTTTATGTCTCCTCGAAGAATTCATCAAGGGCTTGAGGGCCATTAGCGAACCTCGTCAATTTTGACGTTGCCCAAAAACACCGAAAGAATTCACCTACCGAGATCGAATCCTTGTATGTAATTCTCGGTAGTTGGCTGGGAGTGACGCGAGGGTAATATGAGTCAAAGTAGTAATACCTTGACCGCGTGGCTATTGGTTGAGCCAAGACGTTGGACCAACAACACGACGGTTTCATCCCATACACTCATCTCGACTTTCATTACTGTTATCTCGATACTAGGGCAGTATGATGCCCAAGTTCGGGAATTGATGCAGGCTTTGAGGGAGCAGCTCAAAAGTCAGCACTTTCCCGTTGCTGATCGGTCAAATCCTTGCTTCAACCAAATACTCGCGACGAAAAAGACGGAAAATGCTCTTACAGTCTGCGGCACTCCTTGCGCTCCTTGCGCAAGATGCATACGCACAGCAGTCGTCCTTGGGTTCCAATGGCTTTATCCGATTCGGGTGCTCGCAACTCGTTGTTGAGCGTACGGATCCCCTGGTCACGCCTGGTCTAAACCCGTCACCACACATGCATCAGGTCGTCGGTGGTAACTCTTTCAATATTACTGTGAGTTTTGGAAGAGCTTGAGAATCGACCGATGGTGACAACAACCTAGATGGACCCGCAAACCATTGACCCTCCCAAGACCTCCACCTGCACGTCTTGCCTCTATAAAGAAGACACGAGCAACTACTGGACAGCCTCTATCTACTTCAAGTCCCCCGAGAATGGAACGTATCGTCGTGTTCCTCAGATGGCAAATGGTCGCCTGAACGGGACTCTACTCGCCCAAGACGGTGGTCTCACCATCTACTATATGCGACCCTTCAGCGGTGGCACGAAAACGACGCAGATGAAGCCAGTGAGCATTTACAGTGATCTTTACGCTCGTCCATCGCGCTGACCATTCAAAGGGATTCCGCATGCTCGCAGGCGACCCCAATCTGCGCACCGCGAACGGCTCATACCCAGCCATTTGCCACCGTTGTCTAAAAGCAAGCGATCGCACGTCCGGAGGCAGTGGCGCTCCTTGCGATCGCAACGACTTTGCCAGCTTCCCTAACAAGCCCTGCGCAGGAGGCATTCGTGCCACAGTCATCTTCCCATCATGCTGGGATGGGGTGAACCTCGACAGCCCCGATCACAAGAGCCATGTTACCTACTCTACAGCAAAGGGCGCGAATGCTCTTGCCGGTGACAAGTGCCCAAGCACTCATCCAGTACGCATTCCCCAAGTCATGTACGAGATCATGTACGACACGTCGGGTTTTGCGGACCCAAAGTATTATCAGAGCGGAAAGCAGCCGCTCGTGTATAGCACAGGAGATGGTACAGGCTATGGAGCCCATGGTGATTACCTCTTGTAAGACACCCTCCATGTTGCATATTATGTCTGTTGCCAGCCTGTTGGCTAGCCCGAAGTGACAGACCATGCTGATCATTTCGAATGCCCAGTGGCTGGCAAGGTGATGCGCTCCAGCGTGGTATGGATGCTCTCGGGACCAAGTGCGGCAGCGAATACTGCGACCAGGTCTTGTCGATCCAGAGTAAAGAGGCAGCTGTCGGTTGCACAAAACCGCAGCAAGCCAAGGAAGACATTGGCAACACGAACTGTTAGTATACCGTAGTCCCACTCGCTGATATGGCCACTAACAGGATGTAGGGCTGACTGAGCTGCCTGGCGGCATGCCCGTAACTTATTCTTAGAACCCGGAAGCGCGCAAGTTCAAGCATGGGTATAGGCAACGATTGCGATGCTTCTGAACAGTGCTAGGGGTATTGGTGTGTCTCTTATGTCGAAGCCTGATGCCGTCGTAATTAAGTCCAAATTTTGCTGCTACTGTAGTGATCTCTTCAACAAACTATGCAGCAGCATGGTAGCCTAGTCAACGTCTTATACACATAATCCCGCGTGTTCCGCTTCGCCACGGTTGAAATGAGAATCCCTTCTACGGCGTTGGGAGCACCAAACTAAATGGATCCATGGAACCCAAGGCATTGCTCGCTAGTAATAGAGTACGAAGAAGCTGGCTTTCACTAGTGACACTTGACACTAAGACAGTGCGCAACTAGAATCACCTTCCTGAATTCTGGTACATTCCATAATACTTTTTGGATAGTATATAACGGATGTCAAAATAAGGAACTTAGGGCGTTCCTTACGAAAAATGGAATACTCCATAAGCAAACTAAGTCTGGAGATGTATGTCTTACGCCATGCAGGAGCTCGGCGGCAATTGCGGCGTAGTGTATGTAAGGCACGTGTGCTGACTCCGGACTCGTTCCCGGTATTTGTTTCAACATGTCGGCAAGGCGCGGCGCTTATTGCGCATGTAAGCGAAGTGGACCAGTTATCCTTTTGCTCCATCAGCGCTCTAAGGTTCCCAGTTCGTAGCAAAAGACAGGGACCAAAGGTGCATGTGTCGTTCAGCATAAGAGAGTGGCCGTAGATGGCAGGTTTTCTATTCAACAGGCCGGAGTGCAGGACGATGAGATATCTTGCGCGCGGATCAGCCATGGGGTCTTTGGGACGGAAATACTCGATGCGCCTGCGCCACGTAAAGGCGAATCCCACCAATTTGGCACAGACGTACGCCGCATTCTTTGAGATGTGTCTACTTTCTTCTTTGTTGTCCGGTTTCGTACGGGACTTTTACACCCACTTGATTCTTTGTCTTGCCCAAGCAGGACCGCCACCTTGCATATCCCAACGTTTGCTGCACAAAACCAACGGCAAAGCCTTCTGACGTGCCGTTCAGTTACACCTTCTCGGATATCGTGGATATCATGTATGCTCGCCGCCAGCTGCACATACTTGTTGTTGCTATCATTCTTACAACCTTCTTCATCGTCTTGAGTGTCCACATCCGCAGGTCGAAGGAGTCATGGAGTCTAATACCTCAAATTGATCATGATTCGGAATACGAAACGGAACAGCGATTGAAAGAGCCAAAACCTTGGCTTCCAGTATCATCACAGCCCAAGTCTCCGGACCGGATAGTCGTGATGGGGAAAACGCAAAAGGAGGATACTGCCTGGGTCCAGGAGCACCTCGCAGACTGGGAGCACGCAATATATACAGTCGATGACAAGAACGCAGTTGATCTGCACACTTCAATCAATAAGGCCGAGAGGCGTTACCGTATCTGACCTACATAATCGAAAACTACGCAACGTTGCCTTCAACTATTGTATTCCTGTATAGCCATCGAGCTGGATACCCTGCGGCATGGCACACTGAGGGAGGCCCTAACCATGACGCTGTACTGATGCTTCGCTATTTGAATATCGACTTTGTTCAGCGTAACGGGTACGCGAATCTTCGATGCATACCAAATCCAGGATGCCCTGGCGAGGTCCAGCCATTTCGAGATCAACCCGAAGTGCGAAGCCCTACAGAGACAGCGATGCCCGATGCCTGGTTCTAGATGTTTAATAAAACTGATGTGCCGTATACGCTTGCGACACCTTGCTGCACGCAGTTTGCAGTATCTCAAGATCAAGTTTTAAAGCGCCCGTTGTTGGATTACCAGAGGTATTTGGAATGGCTGGTTCGAACGCTACTGGATAATGCTACTTCCGGGAGAGTAACGTACTAGACGGGCGAGTAGTCAGGACGGGCGAGCGGTTACCCTTTACCAAGACCCTATTAAAATCGCAACTATTATAGGTTCTTAAGAAGGCTTCCAATAAACCTATATATAGATTTATTACTAGAGCTATTCTTTAATATCTATAGTATTATTTTTATATATTCTTAAGTTATACCTAGCCTTACTATACTATCTATAGCGCCTTTAAGTTAGCTTATCTCTATTAATATATACCTTCTTCTTACTCTTCTTTCTATTACTATAAGTACTAAACTTCTTAAAAGTAGTTAATTAAGCGCCTTTCTTAATT